>PVJL010003642.1:0-47030 GCA_004026885.1 Lyroderma lyra
CAGGCTCGCCCCGCCCCCAGGATCGCCCCGCCCCCAGGATCGCCCCGCCCCGAGGGAGCAGTTACTCCCACCCCGCCTCCTTGCGTAACCCGGATACACACCCACGCTGCCCTTTCACCTCCCGGCAGTTGGCTAACGTGGAAGGGAGACTCGCTGGCCCGCTGAGGAGCTGTGGCCGCGCCGCCCCGGGGAGGTGGGCACGCTGACGGCGACGGTGTCCTTCACGGCACGGCTCGGCCTTTGCCGGGTAGGAGCGATGGGGCGCTCGGGCGCCGGGGAGCGGACGCCGGTGTAGTACGCGCGGCGCCTGGACTCAGCTCGGAGGCTGCGGGCGCGGGGAGGCCTGTAAGGGCCGCCGCCCCGAGCACCCAGCATCTGGCGTCATGGCCCCCATGGGCATCCGCCTGTCCCCGCTGGGGGTGGCCGTGTTCTGTCTGCTGGGGCTCGGTGTGCTCTACCACCTTTACTCGGGCTTCCTGGCCGGCCGCTTCAGCCTCTTCGGCCTGGGCGGTGAGCCCGGCGGCGGCGCGGCAGGGCCCGTGGTCGCCGCCGACGGGGGCACCGTGGACCTGCGCGAGATGCTGGCCGTGTCGGTCTTGGCTGCTGTCCGCGGTGGCGACGAAGTGAGGCGCGTCCGCGAGAGCAACGTCCTCCACGAAAAATCCAAGGGGAAAACGCGCGAGGGAGCCGACGACAAGATGACCAGCGGGGACGTGTTGTCCAACCGCAAGATGTTCTACCTGCTCAAGACCGCCTTCCCTAACGTGCAGGTGGGTGCCACGGGCGCTGGGCGCGGCGGGAGCGGACGGGCGGAGCGCTCTGGCCTGGGAGCATGGGAGCTTTGGAATGTCTCCCTGCACGTAGACTCCTCCCAGCAGACTGAGGTTGTGGGACTCTGGCTCCCATTTTACAGCTGTGGATGCACATCGAGTCGCAGAACTTTAGGTGCTCAAGGTCATATAAACAGGCAGTCTGGGTCAGGGCCCATGCCCTTCTGTCCCCTTCTCGGGAGCGCGACTTTGTACCCGGGATCAGGAGCTCTGGGTTTGGTGGGCTTTCATGTCTAAAGGCCGAGAAAGTTAACTTCACTCCCTGCCTCAGGCTCTTCTGTAAAATGTAGGGGTTGGACTGGAACCCCCCCGGGGCCCCTAGCCTTCCTTGGTTTAATTACTCGAAGAGTCGTGACTAGAATACTGGTTTTCTGGCCGACCTGCCAGAAGGCAAAGAGCTGTAGAACTTGCTGTGGAACTGTTGTATGCAAAGCATTTTCGGGGGTATGTCATGAATTACTTTAGCTGAAGTAGTATCTTGACCCTCGTATTTTGAGGGCCATTTATGGAGATGTTTGGAAATGTATTTATCAGCAACTTCATTTCAACCGTCTATCCCTTATTTACTCCAGAAAATAAGAATTGACCATTTGCCTTTTCTTTGGGTAGAGTTCTAAGGAATTGATATTTTTTAGGGAAATCCAAGCATTTTGGATTAGCTGATAATACTTCATTTCAGTGGCACTGCTGTTGAATGAATAAAGCTTTTAAAAATGTATTACAATTCCAGAGAAGAGCTCAAAATAGTTAGCAATACTTTATAAATGCATGTCTTAACTCACCTAACAGTAGGTTTTGGCTACTGTGAAGAAATATTGTTTCCACTAGAATTTAGTTAATTAGATAAACAGTGAAATCTAACCCCTGGCTTCTTTGGAAGGTCTGACCTTTTACTGTTCTTTGAAGAGTTAGGAGTGGATTGACATATCTTTTGTGACCCTCCCTCTAGTCTATTATATTGCTGTGCTGGCTTTCTGTCTTTTTTTCTTACTCTTTAAAAAAATTTTTTTGCTGCAGGAAAAAACACTGGCTTTCATAACAATAGCTGCTAAGTACCAGATATAATTGACACAAGAATTCTCCAACAAAACTCACAGCATTTTCACTTTTTCTTTTTACTTTACCCTGTTGTCATCACAAATACTTGTTTACATCTAGATTTGAGTGTGCTTATAAAACATATTATTCTTTTCTGCAAAATGCAACGTTCTTTCCTAGACTTTGTGGCAGAAACAAGAGTTTCAGAGAAGTTGATGTATAATAATTATAACAGTACAAATATTAACAATTTATCGAGTGTACTCTAGACATCCAGATACAGGCCACACAGGCCTTAAGTTGATTTTCATGGCAACTTTAAGAAGTAAATTTTATATATGCCCCCTTTACAGGTGGGAAATCTGAGGCTCATGACACGTCACTAAACAGTTTATATCAACTATCTAACTTCATTTTAACTAGATTTTTAGGAAAAAAAAATGTGGGGGGGCGGTGGGGGTTGGGTGGGTGGGGGGGTGTTCCCTGGCTGGGAATGAAACCCAGGCAGTCGCGTTGAGAATGCCGAAGCCTAGCCTCTATACCACCAGGGATCCCCCTGAAAACTACTTAAAATAAAACAGTTTGGTTTCCTGGGGGAAACATAAAATTGTAGAAACATAAAAGCAATAGTAAGTAAAATATAGCAAGCAGAGTTGAATTTTTTAAATATTGAAAACATATATCTGTGTGCATGTGTGTTCACATGCAAACTCTATCCCACCTGACCCTGGCCAAACCTTTTGCCTTGGGAATGGCCACAGGATTCTGAGTTTGTTTTCTCACTAGCAGACACTAAGGGAATAGCTGTCAGTGGTAGTGAGCTGCATTTTATTAAACACAAAAGCTAAGATTTTGGAATTGCAGATGTTGAAATCTTTGCCTTTCTATAAAATAGCGTTTTATTTTCTTGTGACTGTTTGATATTTGCATGTGTGTCTTCAGTGTTCATGTGTAATAGAGATTGGTGTAATAGAGTAGGTTATGTTCAGTTGTACAATCGCAAAATAGGATGGTGTCATATTGAGCTATCTCATTTTATCTTTATTTTGTTAGTGGTCAAATGAGTAAAGCCATATAAGTAAAAACAGCCCTATATTCCTTTCTTTCTTCCCTTCCCTTTCCTAATATGCAAAAGTAGAGTCTTAAATGTCTGCTTGTTTTTGAAGCCTCACCTGAGTTTACTTCCTTATGGAAAATTAGCCTTGAGAAACCACAGATACTCATCTTTTATCCTGGTGCCACGTGCAAATAGAGAGAGGTCTCTTTTCTTTTCTCCCACGACTTTCCTGTCTAGAGTAAGATGCTTGAGTTCTCCTATCTAATGCTTACCCCTCAGTAAAGTGATATACCAAATGTTGCTGTAGAGTACTCAACAGGGGACATTTTTGCCCCGTAAGGACATGTAGCAATGTCTGGAGATTTTTGGTTGTCACATCTGGGGGTGGCATGCTATTGGCATGAGTAGGTAGAGGGCAAACAACCCACAATGCTTAGCATAGTACCTACCCACCCACCCATAGTGCAAAGAACATTTGCTTTGACTTCTTGTCCAGTCTCCAGCCTAGGTGATCCTGGCCAGTCATTTAACTCCTTTGTGTTACAGTTTCCTCTCCTATAAAATTGAGGTAAGTAGTAATGTGATAATGCATGTAGACGTAAGTGTTACAGACAGAGAGAAAGACAAGTTCAAAGGGGCAGGACCAATTAGAGGTGGTACTTTAGAGGTGGTACTTTAGTAAGTTCAAGTAACCTGATGGATCTGAATCAAAAGCACATATGAGAACTACTGTGGAAAAAATTAGAAAGGTAGGCAGGGTTTACATTATATGCCAAACTCAAAGAAGTTTGTACCTGATCTTTAGTTTAATCCTAGAGTACCAAAAGAAGGCCAGACTTACCTGACTTTTCTTAAAACCTACAATATTGCTATTTTTTGTTTAGACTTTGGACATTTGGAGGTGGGTTAGACTAATTAAGAGACTATTAAAATAGGCTGTGTGAGAGATGAGGACCAGAACTCAGGCAAAGGGAAAGTAATGCTTAGCTTGTTTTACTAGCTAATATTAATTTAGTCTGCAGTAAGTGGCAAGCACTGAATTAAGCTTTTATTGTCACTATTAGTTTACTCTTGACAAAAACATAGAAGGTTCAGTACTATTGCCTTTGTTTTGCAGATAAAGAAATTGAGGTTTGGAGAAGCTAAATAATTAGCCAAAGGTGATACAACTAGAAAATAATCAGGCTCACAGAGATTCATTTAATGATCTGAGAATCATCTCAGGTCTGTCTAATTCTGTATAGGAGGTAGTATAGGAGTTATTAATATAACTAAAGTGTACTCTTAACTATCATGTTTTGAATGGGAGTGATCAGGGTAGATGCTTGGGGAATAAATAGTATTGAGGAGGTAGACCAGTTAGACTTTTACAAGTGAGAGATGATACACTTTGAGTTGGAGTTATAGTTGTAGAGAAGATAGATGTGGAAGGATATGAGAGGATTTCTAGGGATGTGTTAGAAATGACTCCTCTATTTCTGGCTTTCACACCTGGTGTTTTGCTAGTGGTGAAGGGGAGTGGGGTTTGACAGGTATAAAAGGGCTGATTATGAGTACCATCTTATTTAAACGTGTTAAGTTAGAGGTGTTTTTGGTAAGTTCAAGGGGATATGTTAAGGAGGTAGTTGAATATATGGCTCTGAAGCTCTCAAGAGACATCTAAATTAGAGATACTACAAATTTGTAAGTCTTCAGCGTTGTGATATTAATTGAAACCAGTTGTGGGCAGGATTGCTTAGTGCAAGACTGTTGTGTGAAAGAGTAAGATGAATGCCCAAGGCCAAGGGTAACAGACGGAAAATAATCATTTAACAAGAACAGTAGCAGCCAGTTTTTATGATGTGCTTTGTGCTCTTTTATTTATTACTCTGCGTTAAGCACTGTACTATTTGTTTTTACCTTTTCTATTTCATTGATTTATCCAAATAACTCTATAGGGAGATGTATCACCCACTTTTTAGCAATGAGTAACTAGCCTGGAAAGATTAACTAGCCTATGTAAATCACATACTCAATAAATTGAAGAGCTGGAATTCTGATGATAGGACACATACTCTCAATAATGGTTCTATATGTAGGTCATTGGTGAACTTTGTGAGTTCTTGCTTACTGGGTTGATGAGAAGGAAGGAAAATTGAAAAAGACAGGAAGTAGAAATGGAGACAGTGAGTAAAAACAAGTCTTTCAAGAAATTGGGCTTCTAAGGAACTTGGTTTAGGAGTTATGTGGAACTAAGAGAAGCTTCTGTGGTTTTGTTTGTTTGCTTATTGGTGTTTTTTAGATGTGAGACACTACAGCATGTTTATTTATAGGGATATATTTGAGAGATAGTTGATACTGAAAGGCTTCCGAAAAGGTGGAAGGAGAGTAAGACAGGTAGGGCAGTGTTAATCCATTTAGAAAATAGTTATTGATTGCCTGCTATGTGATAGGCACAGTGTGAGGCATTAGTCCAAAAACTTAGTAGGATTTAATGTTTATGGAGAAATGCAGTAAATGGTACATTCTTAAGGCATTAACTCTTAGACCCCGAAGTAACTGAATAGCATTAATTGTGTTTTGGAGTCTTTATTTCTTATTCTTCAATTCCTTGTTGATGACTACTGGGACAGATAGGCTGTAGCAATGTGGAAGGGAGAGTAGATTGAGTGGAAAAGGATTATGAAGAAGAAGAAATGAAACTATATTAGTGCAGAATAATGTCAATCAAGAAGTATTTATTTAGCCCCTATTGTAAGGCATTGATTTAGGCAGTGGGAATGGGGCTACGGTAATCAAGGAGTTGGTTTCATATTGATAAGGGCTTTGAAGAAAAAAAGAAAAAGGAACGTGGAAAGAGTAACTGGGGGATCCTGCTTTGGCCATGATGGTAGCCAGGGAAGGTCACTCTGAGGTACAATAATTTGAATGGAAAGTCAATGATAAAAAGCAGTCCTTCATGCAGAGACCTGGGGAAAGGGTGTATGAGTGGAAGAGTACAAGTATAAAGGTCCTGAGGCCAAGAGACCAGAAGACAAGTTAAGTGTGGAGTGTGATAAATAAAGTTCAAATAGAGAAAGTTTACTGGGGCCAAATCATGCTTGTCGATGATTATAAGCAGCCTGAATTTTATCTCTATGTAATGAGAAATGTTCAAAGGTTTTAAGTAGGAAGTCTGATTTAGGAAGATGGCAGGTTACTGGTTGAGAAGAGAAGCTTTATAAAAGCGGTGGTTTTACCTGTTTTGTTCATTATTATATCCCAGTACCCCAAACAGTTTAGTATATATAGCCATTAAATAGTTGTTGAGTGAATCAGAGAATGTACTATAGGAAGGAAGAGGAATCAAAGGTTATTTCAGGAGTCCAAGTAAGGGTTAGAGTGCAATTTTAACCAGGATTTTCTTAGTATACATACTGTCATGCATTGAGATTTGGGGCGGGGGGTAGGGGTAGAATTTCTAGGATTTACTGCCTGATTAAATGTGGAATATGGAAAAGAGCTGAAGAAGATTTACTAGTTTTGACCTTAGTAGCTATTTGTAAGGCCATTTACAATGGTGGGTATTGTACTGGTAGTAGCAGGTTGTAAATAGTTGTGCAAAAGCAGATCAGGTAATTGTGCTGATGATCTTGTTCCCTTGCTGTGGTTTTTTCACCCTAACCTGACTTTCGGAGAACTTTTCAAATACAGTTCTATAATTTTTAGCTCATACTCAGTTGGAAGTCTGTGGAGAAGAAGACTTGAACTCTCCAGTCAGAAATCTTAATCATAAGGTGTGCCACTCAGACTTGGCACTGCATTTTTGTAAACTGTAGTGACCAAGGCCCAGAAACTACTTATTTTTTCTGGGAATTACTTTTGTTTATTTGTTACTCTTTAATTCATTCATGAGGTAGCCTAGCATTGTCATTCAGAGTATGGGCTCTAAAGCCAAAATACTTTAGAGTGACATCTGCAAGATGGCAGAAGAGGAGTGATCTACTGTCATTCTCTCACAGAACATAGATTTTGGCCATTATCCATGGACAAGAATACCTTTGTTGGAGTCTGCGAGTCCATTGGAGAAGCTCTAGCACACTAGTGGGACAAAGAAATCCAAGACTAGATGCATTGAAGAGCATAAGACAAACATTTTCATTTCGCTTGCATCACCATTCCTCAAGGCAGCATAGCTTGATACCAGGAGAGACCCTCCTCAATCTGTAGTTCAACCACAGGAGCATGTGAGTGAATAGCTGGCTTTCCTAGCTGTGCAGGACACTGCCCAAAAGGCCCACTTTCTCACCTCACCTGGATAACTGAGGTGATCTGCAAGGGTTCCGAGAGGCTGTGGGAGCACAGCAACCAGTGCTCAGAACTCATCAAAGGGACACTACTAACTGGTTTGCAGACTCCAGAAAACCTGCCCACAAGCTGCTGGAGACTACTTGCCTCTAGGAATTCAAATGGCCCATGATCATCCCTAATACTCCACATGTCTCACCCATACCTGCCCCACTCACCTTCCTGGGCCTGATTTTTGCATGTGCTCCCACAGACCATAAGGGTAAGCCTTTGCAGATGGTTAGCAAGCAAGAGGAGAAAACCAGCATGACTCTGCGGAATTAAGAAAAGACTCACAAACTTCAGCATTTCAGGGCACCATCCTAGAGAAAACATCCTAGAGGCTTTGAGCACTTGGCTGATTTTTGTGGGATTGAGATAAGGTCTACAGTTATCCTCCCAGAGGAATTGAGAAGTATGGGGAAGGCACATTTATAGAAAAGTTCTGAGAAAGTTTCAAAATCTCTAGTCAGACTAGCTGGTGAAGGTAGCTCCCTATTAGAGTCACTCAGTAAAGACTGGAGGAGGTGACTGCTTCTTCCTATGTGAAGATAGCAAGCAAGACTTCTACGAACACCAAAAAATCAAGAAAACAGGCAAAAGAACATGATAATTTCCCAGTAACCACCTGAAACAAATGAATTCAAAGTAAATGTTTTAAGGAAGTTCAGTAACCTATGAGAATACAAATAAACAACTTAAAGAAATCAGGAAAACAATTCATGAACAAAATGAGAGGTTCTACAGGGAGATGGAAATCATTAAAAAGAAAAATTTTAGAGTGTAAAATACAATAAATTAAATTTAAAATGTAATACAGAGAATCAGCAGAACACTTGATCAAACAGAAGAAAGTATCTGTGAACTCAAAAACAGACAATTTGAAATTATTCAGTCAAAAGAGAAAAAAGAAACTAAAAAGAGTGAAGAAAGTCTATGTGAATTATAGGGGACCACCAAGTGAAACCAATTTACATTTTGGGAGTCCCAGAAGAAGAGAAGGAGAGAGAAAGGGGCTAAAGTGTAAAGGAATAGTGGACATACAGGTTCATGAAACTTAAAGGTCCACAGACAGATTTAACTCAATTTTATTGAGACACATTATATTAAAACTATTTGAAGGATTTTGAAATCATTAAGATCTGACAGACCTATACAGACCATTCCACCCAGCAACAGGATATACGAGTACTTTCTTACCAAGAACACACTGACGATTTTCCAAGATAGATCATATGTTAGGGCAGAAAACAAGTCTTAGCAAATTAAGGAAAATTGAAATTATATCAAGCATCTTTTCTGACCATAGTCATTTAAAACTGGAAGTCAGTATAAGCCAAAAGCTAGAAAATTCATAAATATGTAAAAATTAACACACCACTAAAAACCAATGGGTCAAAGAAGAAATCAAAAGGAAAATGAAAAAAAATCTTGAAATAAATAAAAATGGAAGCACAGCATAACAAAACTTTGCAGCAAAAGGTTCTAAGAGGAAAGTTCATAGTGATAAATTAAGCCCATATTAAGAAGAAAAGAAAAATCTTATATAAACAACCTAACTTATAACTCAAGGAACTAGAAAAAGAACAACAACCAAAATTAGCAGAAGGATGGAAATAAAGATCAGAGCAGAAACAAATGAAATAGAGACTAGAAAGACAACAGAAAATATCAACTCAATTTTTTTTTTGAAAAAGATAAAATTGACAAACCTTTAACTAGACTAAGATAAAAAGAGAATTCTACCAAGCATCTAAAGAATAATTAATACCAGTTCTTCTCAAATGCTTTCAAAAAATTGAAGAGGATGGAACACTTCCAAACTTACATAATTTATGAGGTCAGCATTACCCAAATACCAAAGCCAGACAAGGGCACTGAAAGAAAAGATAGTTGTAGGTCAATATGCCTGTTGAACAGACATGCAAAAATTCTCAATGAGATACTAGGAAACTGAATTCAACAGCACATTGAAAGGATCATACACCATAATCAAGTGGGATTTATCCTGGGGATGTAAGGATGGTTCAACATACACTAATCAGTGTGATACACCATTTCAACGTAATGAAAGATAAAAATCATATAATCATCTCAATAGATGCAGAAAATGCATTTGACAACATTTAACACCCTTTCATGATAAAAACCTTCAACAAATTATGAGTATAAGAAATGTACCTTAATATTAAAGGCCATGTTTAACAAGCCTACAGCTAACATTCTCAATGGTGAAAATCTAAAAAGCGTTGAAGATCAGGAACAAGACAAGGATGCCTATTCTCACCAATTCCATTCAACATACTACTGGAAGACCTAGCCAGAGCAATTAAGTAGGTAAAAGAAAGAAAGTTCATCCATACTGGAAAGGAAGAAGTAAAATTATCTTTGCATATGACATGATCTCACATACAGAAAACCCTATAGATTCCACCAAAATACTGTTAGAATAAATGAATTCAGTAAAGTTGCAGGATACAAACTCAACATACAAAAATCATTTGCGTTTCAATATTCAAACTACAATGAACTGTCTGAAAGAGAAGAAAACAATCCCATTTACAATACCAGCAAAAACAATAAAATACTTAGAAATAAACCAAGTCAGTGAAAGACCTGCATACTGAAAACTGTAAGACATTGATGAAAGAAATTGAAGACATAAATGCAAGGATATTGCATGTCTTTTGATTAGAAGAATTAATATTGTTAAAATGTCCACATTATACAAAGTGACCTATAGATTTATCAAAATTAATAGTGGCATTTTTTTCAAAGAAACAGAACAAACCTAAAAATGTGCATGGAGTCACAAAAGACCCAAGTAGCCAAAGCAGTCTTAAGCATGAAGAACAAAGTTGGAGGCATCACACTTTCTGATTTCCAATTATATTACAAAGCTAAAGTAATCAAAACAGTATTGTGGTGATAGAAAAACATACACATAAAACCAATGGAATCAAATAGAGTTCAGAAATAAACTCAACTAATCTCTGACAAGACACCAAGAGTACACCATTGGAAAAATACAGTCTCCTCAATAGATGGTGCTGGGAAAACTGATTCTCCATATGCAAAAGAATGAAACTGGACCTCCATCTTCCATCAGTCAACAAAAATTAACTCAAAATGGATTAAATATTTAAATGTAACATTTGCATTTGTCATAGTAATGATTTTTTTTTTGATAACACCAAAAGCACAGAAAACAAAACCAAAAATAAATAAATAGGACAGCCTCAAACTGAAAAGCTGAACAGCAAAGGAAACAACCAACTAACTGAAAAAGCAGTAATGGAAGAAAATATTTGCAAACTGTATATTTCATTAAGGGTCGACATCTAAAATATGTAAGGAACTCATTCAACTCACTAGCAAAAGGGTAAATAATCTGGCTTAAAAATTGGCAAAGGACCTGAATGGAAAATATATGGAAACAACAGGATGGTAAGTGCCTGTTGATGAATGAATAGATAAAGAAGATGTGGTGTGTGTACACACACACACACAGGAATATTATCAGCTATTTTAATTTTAATTTTTATTAAATTAAAAATCCTGCTATTTGGGATAACATGGATGAACCTGGAGGACATTACATTAAGTGAATTAAGCCAGACAGGAAAAGACAGATACCACATGGTACCCCTTATATGTATGGAATCTACAAGAAAATAGTGAACTCATAGAAACAGGGAGTGTAGAATGGTGCTTGTCAGAGTCTAGAGGGTTGCGAAGATGGGGAGATGTCAGTCAAAGGGTACATACTTTCAGCCGTAACTAAGTTCTGAGGATCTAATACATAGCAAAATAATACCGTATTGCAGGGGTGTCCAATCTTTTGGCTTCCCTGGATCACATTGGAAGAAGGAGGAAGGTCTTGGCCCACACACAAAATATACTAACATTAACAATAGCTGATGACCCAAAAATAGGTCGCTAAAAATATCTTACAATGTTTTAAGAAAGTTTATGAATTTTTCTTGGGCCACATTCAAAGCTGTCCTGTTGGACAAGCTTGCTGTATTGTATACTTAAAATTTGCTTATAGAGTAGATCTTAAGCATCGTACCACAAAAGAAAAATGTAAATATGTAAGGTGATGTATGCATTAATTAACTTAATTGTAATTATTTCACAATGTATGCACATCTCAAATCATCATGTTGTACACTTTAAGTATATACAACTTCATTTGTCAGTTATTCCTCAATGAAGCTGTGGTGGGAAGGAGCCAAAATATGGCACCAGTGCCTCAGTCTTAATTATTATAGCATTAAAGTAAATCTTGTTATTTGGTAAAAATGTCACCCCACCTTGGTGCATGGCTCCCCAAAGTATCATGGCTCTTCCTAATTTTTTACTCTTGTATTTAATTAAATTGCCATGTAAATTCTTTAAAAATAGCTTGTCTTGTTTCCAAGAAGGAGTAAAAAAGAACCTGTAGGGGCTTTTTTGAATGGAGTTGCATTAAATGTATAGTTCTACTGATGGTAGAATTGACATCTTAACTATTTTTAAAAATTCATTACCCCTACGGGGGTTGTCAGGGGCAAAAAAAAGTCATTCATGTTTTTTAATGTAGTTTAATTTTCTGGATAGTGTTTTTGCAAATCTTGGGTATATTTATTTCCAGATAATTTATTTTCTGTTGTCAGGTTTTTGTTGTTGTTATGTTAAATATATTTTAATATTTGTTGCTGGTATGTAAAAATGCAGTTGGACGATAATTATTGATCTTTTATCTGGCAACTTGACTATATTCTGTTTCTATAATTTATCCACAAGTTCTTTTGGATTTCCTTAGTAATCAGTCATTGACTGCATAATATGATTTTGCTTCTTACATTCTAAGCCTCTTCCTATATCCCCATCCTCCTTTAGCTAGCTCCAATTGCTAGGACTCTGCTCATTGTTAATAGGGGTTATGATGTAGGGCAACTGTGTGTCCTGCCTGCAGGGTCCTTCACCTTGTGACTGCCATTACTTTCTGACCTCAGACCTCATCTCCAACTGTTTTCCTGGCTCACTTGCTCTGGCCATTCTTGCCTTCTTGCTGTGTTCCAAGTACACCAGGTGCATTCCCCCTTAGCATTTTTTATTTCATGGCTGAAATGTGCTTTCTTTACATGCCTGCTAGGCTGACTGCCTTTAAATCTTCACTCTAATATTACCTTTTCAGTGTGGCTTCCTTAACTATCCTGTCTTTTAAAAACAAATAAAAACAGCTTTATTGCAGTACATTTTACATATCATATAATTTGCCCGCTTCAAATACTATTTAAGTCAGTGATTTTTTGTAGATTTGCCGAGTTGTGCAACCATTGGTTATCATTAATCACTTTTAGAACATTTTTATCACAATATTCCTTTGCCCATTTTACTGCTAATCTGTATTCTAGCCCCTGCCCTGGGCAGTCTACTGTCTCCATATAGATATGCCTGTTCTAGAAATTTCATATAAATTGAATCATCTATTATGTAGTCTCTTGTTTCTGCTGCTTTCACTTAGCATAATATTTTGAGGTTCATTCATGCTATAACATATTCATGCTATATCCATTGTATAATGTACCATATTTTGTTTATCCATTAATTGGTTGATGGACATTTGGGAGTTTTCTCTTGTGGGGCTATTATGAATGATAATCCTAGCCACCCTATCTTAAAGAATAATCGTTTTATTCTCTTACAACATACTTCCTGTTCTTCCCTACTTTATTTTCTCCTCCTTACCACTCTCCAGCATATCACACAGTTTAGTTATTTATTTTGTTTATTGCTTATTTCCTTCACTAGAATCTAAGGTTCACAAGGGCAGAGTTTTTTTTCTCATATTGATCACCATTGTACATTGTAACCTGGCACTGTGTTGAGCATATAGTAAGCAGTCAGTCAAGGAAGAAGTGAATGGATGAATTGGATGTCTGTACCAAAATATTTTATGATATAAATGGCTTGGTGTTTCAGGAATTTTACTATTTTTAACCTCCTCTATAATAAGACAATTTGGGGTATTTCAGGTACTTTCCAGAGATTGCTGATAGTTGTAGGGTTTTTTACCTTGTATGATTTGTTGCTTATGTACTGTCAGTGGCATAATCACTCTGACACTGTAGTATGGGGTCTCAGCATGGCGTCACCTTCAGTATGAATACAGTGATCTACTCTGGAAAGAGAGCTTGTCAGAAAGCACAGTATCCTGCTTGTTTTTTGATGTTTACTTTCTCTTTATTTCTCTATATTTGGATTCTTTGTCTTGCTTAGAGAACAAGCTAAGCCTGAATATTAGATTGGAAAGTAATTATTCCAAGATGTTCCTGGAATTTCTTTTGCATGTAGTTTCATTTTGCAATGAAATGCTTTGGAATAAAGAAAAATACTGGTTTACCTGCTTTCAATTTATGTGATTGTTGTCTGAAATATTGTTTTCCCTTTTGTACTTTCTCTTACTTTCAAAAGTTTTTAACTGTCAACTGTTTTATTTATTTATTTTTTTTATTGTTAGACTTAGTGGGGTGACATTGGTTAACCAGAATTATATAGGTTCCAGGTATACAATCCTACAATGCATCGTCTATGTGTTATATTATATGTTCACTGCCCAGTGTCAATTCTCTTTAACTGTCAACTATTTTTGATGCAGATAAATACAGAGGAGCATGTGGATGCAGCAGATCAGGAGGTTATCTTGTGGGATCGTAAAATACCTGAAGACATCCTGAAGGAAATAGCAAACCCTAAGGAGGTGCCAGCAGAAAGTGTTACAGTTTGGATCGACCCACTTGATGCTACACAGGAATATACGGGTAATTTTAAAATTAAAATTGATCTCGAATTTTAAATTGCCATTATATATCAGAGAACCGGTATGGAGGCAGGTGGTAACATACATAGTGGTAAATATTTTACCAATCTAACACAACTTTCCCAGTTAGATTTTAAGACAGCTGGATGAATGCAATGTCATATGAACCATTTGCATAGAATTGGTTATTATTAATGAGTTTTTTCCCCCAAGCCCCACTGTATTTATTCCATACTCTTACTGGTAATAGTGGCTTATTATGTTCAGTGAAGGGAAGTTTTTAGCAGTCACAAAACGGTTCCTCTTTGACATCTGTTTATTGAGATGTTTATTTACATACTGAGGTATGTGTTATTGGGGTGTTTACTTATATATCCAGAATACATACCTGCAATAGAGGGAATTTCAGTTTTATTGCATATGCAATAAACTCTCCGTTAACCAAAACTCAAGTCACTGGCACTCTCAAGCAACTGGCATGAGTCTACCTACATTTCTCTAGCATCTACTAATTGCCATGAGTGCTAGTCAACTGAGAATCTACTGTACATCTGTCATGGAAATTCAAGATAGTAAATCCCTAGATACAAGAGAGCAAGTAAGTAGCAAAATAGAATTACCACTCTATCCCCTTTATTCATTCTTTTTACCTAATCCTAGCTCAGATTTCATTTCTGTGGATCTTCTCCTATGCCTTGTTTCTTACCTAGAGATATCTAATTCCTGTCTTTTCTCTATTCTCTTGGTGTATGTGTTAAAGTTGGTTGCTTATATATTTGTCCTTCTTCTAAGTTTTAAGTTACCTGAATATAGGGGCTTCTACTTTTTCACCTTGTTATTCTGGTACTTAAGCACTGAACTTGACCATTAATAGACATTCAGTAGGTGATTATTGGGAGAACAGGGCGAAGACAGTAGGTGTGTATATCTAATAGAAACTAAAATTATAAAACAATATTTTTAAGGTAATAGAAATACAGAATATCAAGGAGTTTGTTTATAAAAAGTTTTCCCTAAACAGAGATTGACCAGATCATACAATAGTGACAGTATTTAATCAGCAAATCCCTTGGGTAAGAACTGTTCTAAGGACTTAACTTGATTTTTAAATTTAATACTAAAATTAAAAATTAATTTATACTTTAAGATGGGTACTTAATTAGTATCTGTATTTTACAGATGAGGAAACTGAGTTTAAATAATTATCCCAAAGGTGTGCAGGTAATAAAATGGTAGACTGGGAGAATAACCCAGGTAATTTATAAAACTAAAACTCAGCTACTTCCTTAAACTGGTTCTCATGGCTAGACTATCTGTATGCTTGAGGTGATTGTTGACTAAGAAAGACATTTTATATACATAAATTTTTTATGTAATAATGTGTAATCAAGTATCCTGAATTTATATGTTACTTGACAATTGTGTTTTGTTTGTTTGTTGGTTCTTTTTCATAGAGGATCTTCGAAAGTATGTCACTACTATGGTGTGTGTGGCTGTAAATGGTAAACCTGTGCTAGGGGTAATACATAAGCCATTTTCTCAATATACAGGTAAGAAATATGTTAAAGTAAGAGTTAATTTTACTAAATCATTTGCCTGTGGTACTGGATTTTGTTGTTAGTACTCATAATACATGACAAAGCAGGGCTTTCTAAACTTTATTTAAAGGATTGCTACTGTTTAATGAAGATAGGCGATTCCTAGTGTATTGAGGAATGCAGCTGGTTACAGACTCCTCCGCAGCTGAGGTCCTCTCTCTTTCTCTCATGATTCTGCTGGGCATAAGGCCTCCCCACCAAGGATTTGACTTGTAAGTAGCCTTAGTCACTTCAGCTCACATTCCATTGATTGAAACTGCTAGAACCCAGAAACAGGGGAGGCTAAGAAATTTAGTCTTTATTTTCAGTGGCCATCCAAGCTAAAATTCAAGGATTCTGTCATGAGGGGAAATAGGGAAAGTAGATATTGGAGTATATTTTAGCAGTACTGCTACACTTAGTATAGCTTGGGAAGGAGAAGCACAATTACTGTTAGTATTCCCACTTACAGGTGAACAAATTAGACTCTGAAAAATTTGGTACATTCCTTAAACTCATTCAGCTAAAGTAGTAGAGAAATCAACCCAGGAATTTCATGCAAGTTAGTAAATCACACTACTTTTATAATAATTCCATGACTCCTAATATTTGTATGATTGACAATTTGCAGTATATTTAATGTTATTTTATTTGAAACTTTCAGTAGATAACTCTATGTGACAAGGAAAAATGTTTTTTGTTTATACATCATTAAAAGGGCTTAGCAGCCCTTAACCATGAAAACCATACAGTTCAAAATATTACTGTAAGAATTAACCACTCCTTATTTGTATTTCACATTTGTTTAGTATTTTCATTTTATGAAGTGTACTGACATAAATTTCCTTCAGCCTCAGAACAGTTCTAGAAAGAATATAAAATAGGAATTATAGTGACGTTTTTAATAAAAAAGAGAAAACAGGCATAGAAAAGTTGAGTAAGCATGGGGCTTTAGTTTTTGATACCCTCTCTTTTGACACTGTCTCTCATTGCCTCTTCTGTACCAGTTAGGATAGCATTTAGCTGCATATAAAGTAAATGCGACTAAAGCGGTTAAACCAAGTAAGGGCTTTATATTTTTCTCACCTAATAAGATGGCCAAAAAGTAGAATTTGTTCAGTGGTTTTATGATACTGTTAAGCACCTGAATGCTCTCTTTTTGTTTTTTTTCTTAGAAAATACCTTTTCGTTTACATGTGCACAAAGATGGGTGCTTCCAGTTACCATGGGTCTATTCTAGACAGGAAGAGGAAAGAAAGACAAAAGATCTATGCCAGCTATTCTGTGTATTAACTTGAAGCCCTCTGCTTTATCTCATTGGCCAGATGTCACATGGCACCCTCGCTAAGAACAGACCCTGCTTCTCCAAAGAGAATTAGAACCATAATATAATAAAGGAAATGCAGAGTCAAGTGGTATCAGATAGGCAAATGGATTCACATTCTTTTTTTTTTTTAATTCATTTTTATTGTTAGACTTATTGGGGTGACATCTGTTAGCAAGGATTACATAGGTTTCAGGCATACAATTCTACAGTGCATTGTCAACTTGATGGATTCACATTCTTTAGGCCCTAATTTTTACATCTGTTCATTTTAGCAGGGGGACTTGGGATAATAAAATGCCCATTTTAAAAAATCTTTGTTCCATAAGAATACGTATTTCTCCCTCTAGGCTTACCTCCTTTAAAATAAAAATGCCAGAAGTCTCTAACTTAGAAACCAGTCATTCCAAAAATGTCTTTGTAAATTACTAATGAAATGTTCTGTCCTGTGGTGCAGCTGACTAGCCCAGCCTGCTGGAACATAAGGTGCTTGCTTGCTAGTCAGCAAACATTCCAAAAGAATCAATAAGTCTTTAATTAGATGTGGGTTGACCTCCTTTTCCTGGATCAAAAGTTTGTTTGGCTTATGCCCTCTTTTGGACTGTTATTTTCAGGTCCAGACTGTATATGGATTTTGACAGAGCACCAACTGTAAATATTGTATGTTTACCAGAATTTAGCTGCAGTCGGCTATAATGAGTAGGAGCTAGGCACATTAGAGTCTCAGTTAACCAGCACTCAGGGGGATTGGTGAGTGAGGGATAATCGTCAGTAGACTCTCCATTAACTGGAACTCAAGCAAGCGGCCAAAACCTCAAACTACTTTTGTCTGAGATTTTGCCAGTGCTTGAGTTCCAGTTAATGGACAGTCTACTGTATTATTATGGTTGACAGCAGTTAGAGCAAAGCTGATTAGAATTCTTATTAAATTTAATTAGAATTAGTTCATTGATTTTGAGATGCTTAGAAGCAAGAGATATGTGAATAGTATTTTAATGGTGTATAAATGTGTAAGTGTATATTCACTCTGAAAATTCATAACTATAAAATATAAGTGTAATGTCTGAAGTCTGTAGCAAAGTACCAACTACTTTTTATTTTGTACTGGATATTTTTTAGCATATCTTACAGAAAGAATAAACATGTTTGTTAGTTGTTATTTAACTTTATCAATTACCTCATCAATCCTTAATATTTAAGCACCTACTATATTTTTTAAGGTTTTAGAAATAATTTCGTCTATGTAAGTGTTATGACTGAATGTATTAAGTTTCTATAACATGAAATATATTTTTTAAATATTAGTAATTATCTAAAATTATTCTTGTACTAGCTACTTGTCTCTGTTCTCTTACACAATACTGACCCCTAGAGACATAACACTGTAAATTCACTTCTTAATAATATTTTTTTTATCATTTCTAAAAATAATTTAGAGCAAGCTTGTCCAACCCATGGCCCGCAGGCCGCATGCAGCCCAGAATGGCTTTGAATATGGCCCAATGCAAATTCATAAATGATCTTAAAACATGATGCGATTTTTTTTTTTCCAACCACTTTTTTAGTTCATCAGCTATCCCTAGTGTTAGTGTATTTTATGTGTGGCCCAAGACAATTTTTCTTCTTCCATTATGGCCTAGGGAAGCCAAAAGACTGGACACCCTTGATTAAGAGGATTTTTATTTTTTCATCACATTTTTTTCTTAAACTTTTATTACGAATAATAACCAATTGTAGTATATAGTAGTGTCCCCCGTTGTTGCAGTTTTATATTCTGTGGTTTCAGTTAACCAAGATCAACTACAGTCTAAAATATTAATTGATAAACTTCAGAAATAAACTATTCATAAGTTTTAAATAGTTTTCTCTTCTGAGTAGTATGATGAAATCTCATGTCATCTTGCTCCATCCCACCCAGGATGTGAGTCATTCTTTTGTCCATCCTTTTATCCACACTGCATATGCTGTCCACCCTTACTAACTTTCTTGGTTATCAGAGAGAAAGAGAAAGACTACTTTCACATAAATTATATTACAACATATTGTTATAATTGTTCTGTTTTATTATTGTCAATCTCTTACTGTGCCTAATTTATAAATTAAACTTTATCATAGGTATGTACATACAGAAACAGTGTAAAAAGTGTATACTAGCTGTGGTTTTAGTTATCAGTGGAGGTCCTCAGATAAGGAGGGGACTACTGTACTCTTTCATCTAGATTTAACAGTTGATAACATTTTTATATACATGGTTTTTGGTTTTTTGGTGTTTTTTTTTTGCCTATGTACTTTGAAGAAAATTACAGGGATCATAACATTTTACCCTTATAAACTTCAATATGCATCCCTAAAAAAGAATGTTTCTATACACGCACAGTACTTAATATAATAATAAAACTAAAAATGATTCCCTAATTAATCCAATATTCACATTTCTTTCAATTTTTCTTAAAGTGGATTTTGCAACTGGTTACTTCAAACCAAGATCCAGTCTAGTGACAAGCATTTCATTTGACTGTTAGGTTGCTATATCACATTCTCTTAGAACAATATATAATCCCCTTTTGCCCATGACATTGATTCCTTGAGAATACCAGGTCAAATTTCATAGGATGTCCTGCTTTTTTTTGGAGTTTTCTTTTTCCTCAGGGTGTCATTTAACTTGTTTTTATGTCTTTTTCTTATAAAGTGCAAATTCTGGAGACTTGATTGGATTAAAGTTAAGCATTTTTGCCAGGAATGTACTTCCTAGTACAGCATGTAACATGACATATATTATCTCATCTTGCTGTTGATGATGCTAAGATTGTTAAGGTGGTCATGACCAGATCTCTCAGTTATAAAATTAATTTGATTTTCTTGCTACCAGCAAGTAATCTGGAGAAATTTTGACACCATTAGAAATAGAGATTCTCTTAAACCTTTCATGTAATACTTTCAAGATCTATTAAGGATGTATAATGGGATATTCTGATTCTGTTTTTTTTTTTTTTTTTCTCCTACATATGAATGAATATACTAGTAGGGATTCCTTCTGTAAGAGAAATTTCTCCATCAACTGAAGTTATTTGTTTATCTTGAAATATCGTTCTTATAAGTGTTTAACTCATTTTCTTTACCAATTTTCAAGTAAGGAGTTGGGGTGAAAACTATGTCCAATGGATACATCTTATTTGGGTGGACAGGAGAGAGCAGACTTTCCCCCCTTTTTTTGTATAACCTTATAATCGCATGGACTTTTATATATTCAATGTGATTCAAACTATAGTTTTTTTGTTGTTGCTCACTTTTACTAACACATTAATATATACCATTTTATGGTCCTTATCTTTAGGTATTATCTCTTGATTGTCTTCTATAAGCAATAATTAAGTCAGTTTATTTTAGCTTCCTTAACCACCATCCCATTTTAGTCAATCATTCCTTTTTTATGTTTAGCTCTTCAGATTTAAAACGTGTCCTTTGACTCCCAATTAACTATGAGATAACATTTACTATCCTACCTTTATTCATATCTTTGGTTTCCTCTTAAATACACGGTTAAACTTACTCAGTTTAAAAGCTAACCAACAGTGCTTTTGCTGAGAGTTCGTCGGCTCTTGGTTGGATAAAGCTTGTCCTCACATAGATTACTTTAGAATATGATATTACTTTAGATATGATATTACCTGTGTTCTTAAATGAGAAAACTTTCCCCTGCTGTGATACTTGAAAGACCTCTTGGCTAGTAATAAAATCTTTGGTTCATCCTATATTTGTTTAAAACAATAGAAACCTATTCTCTCAAAGTTTTGGAGGCCAGAAGTTTGATATCAGTGTGTCAGCAATGCATGCTCCTCTGAAAGCTTTTGGTGGCTCCAGGCATTCCTTAGTTTATAGACATATCACTCCAATTCATGCCTCTGTCTTCACATTTCTTTCTATTTCTGTGTCTCCTCCTTTTATAAGAATACCAGTCATTGAATTTAGGGCCTACTTTAATCCAGTATGATCTCAACTTTAATTACATCTGCAAAGACTCTATTTCTACATCAGGTCACATTTTAAAGATTCAGGGTAGACATGAATTTTGTGGTAGGACACTGTTCAACCCACCACACATCCTTTTTCCTTCGTAAACTGGTAGAAACTGTTCAACTGGTGTCATATCTGTATGGGTGCATGTTGATTCTTATTGGCAAAAAGTTTGATAACCTGATTTTCTTTCCTATGTAAGTGGCTTGGTCTTTTTGCCTGGAGAGCCAAGTAACTTTATCTTTAAAGTTTAATAATAGAACTATGATATATCTCAGATTTGAAGTTGGCATTCTGGGCAGATTGTCTACATAGTGTGACAGCTTTGAAAATTAAGTTCACTAACTCATCCTAGAAAAAGTGCTATATACCTTATTGCTGAGTATCACTATAGTCACCTTTGAAGTACTCCGATGGAAAGCTATGCACTGACACCAGCGCCTTGTCCACCCTTCAAAGCAGTTTTGGAACTCTTTTTCTGGAATGGCCATCAGATCTGTCATCATATGACCTGTGATGTCCTGAATGTCATCAAAATATCTTCTTTCAATATTTCTTTTATCTTTGGGTAAAGGAAAAACTTATTGGGGGCCAATTAGGTGAGTAGGGAGGATGTTCCAATACAGTTATTTGTTTACTGGCTAAAATCTCCCCTCACAGACAGTGCCATATGAGCTGGCACATTGTCGTGGTACAAGCCATGAGTTGGAGAAAAGTTCAAATTGTTTTTGTCTAACATTTTCTCGTAGCCTTTTCAGCACTCCCAAATAGTAAACTTGGTTAACTAATTGTTCATTTGGCACAAATTCATAATGAACAATCCTTCTGGTATCAAATAGGTTAGGAACATCATTTTGACTCTTGATTTGGACTGACAGAACTTTTTTGTTCTTAGAGAATTAGCTGACTTCCATTGTGTAATTGACGCTTTGTTTTAGGGTTGTATTGGTACACTCACGTTTCATCACCAGTGATAACATGACCCAAAACATCATCTTGCCTCTCCAAAAGGTCTTGGCACACTTTGACTCTCCTTTGCTTTTGTTTATCACTGAATTCCTTCAGAACCATTTTGCACACAGCTTTTTCATGCCAAGATTTTCAGTTAGGATTTTCCTGGGGGTTCCCTGGTGGTGTAGTGGCTAGCTGTGGCACTTTCAACACCGTGGCCTGGGTTCAATTCCCAGCCAGGGAACTACCTGCCCCCCCCCAAAAAAAAAAAAAAAAAAAAAGATTTTCCTGTTTGTCTACGAATGTTTACTCAGTATGCTATGCTTCTCATAGTCCGCTGATGATTCTGATGCACAATTCGGTATATTTTTGCATTGTTTTCATCAGTTCCACCCGTTATTGACCATTCTGACTTCTTTCATTAGTGACACTTTTCTCTCAGAAAAAAACATTTAATCCATTTGTACACTGCTATTTTCTTCATGGCATCACCATAAACTTGGACTAGCGTGTCTCTGAATTCATTTCTACCCTTGCCAAGTTTAACAAGAAACTTAATGTTTGTTGCTCTAATTCAAGCTCCGACATTCTCACTATGATACACAATATACACAACAACAATAATGAACACCACTCAGCAAGACATTGCCACACGTCATCATGAACACTGTGAGACAGACACGGATATACCAAGGTTATGACACCTTACTGAGTTGTTTGTACGATGCTGGCAACATAAGTGCATCACGCAGTGACAAGCTCACAAACTTAATTGTCAGACACTTAGGCATTCTTGTATTTCAGGGACATTTTCTTGAGTCATAATTTTAAAGATTAATATAGTTCTGTTTAATTATTTTCTTTTTCTAATATATGTTCGTTGACTTTTTTCACTGGCTTCCATATCTATTTCTTTCTCTCAGGGTATACTTATCTGTATACTTATTTCACTTACTTTTTGCTTTTCTCATTGCTTGCTGTGCTTTTGACACATCTATTCTTTGTGTATTCTGTGATTTAGTGCAAACTCTTCAGTGATTTTCATCTTGTTTTATTTTTTCAGTTTCTTTGCCGAGTTATATGAGTTTCCATTTCATATCTTTTTATTGTTTGCTCATCTTTTCTTGAGTTGTTTTCTTTTGTTTGTTTCCTAGCATTTAAAAAAGTTTTTGTTGCTTGCTCATTTTTAATCATTTTGGAATATTTGTTACAGTTTTTCCTTGCTTTATAGAAATTTTTAAGTAACCTGAAATGTTTTAACATTCATTGTCTGTGTTTTCTTCTATTTTTCAATGGACAATGCAGTTTTACATTTCTTACTCATTTTAGGGTGATCTACTGAGCAATTAGAGAGTGGTGATTCTCAATTCTGGAACTTCCTTTTCTGTTAGCATGAGAAAGGCATTATCTTTATTTCAGGCACTTTTTTGTGTGTTTGTTTTCAAATTTCTCCTTTCTTGTTTGATTCAACTGTGTTGTTTCAGTAGTGTCCTCATCTTCATCCCATTCGTTCTCTTTAGTTCTATTTGCTGTCTTCCAAGTAGTCTCTTTTTTGGAGACATATCCTAAAAGATGTTATACATCATCCAGTATGCTATTAAGACTTCACTTTTGGCGACATGTCTTCTCCAAAACTCTTCTTCTCACTACTCTGTTGCCAGTTTCAGGCCTGCCTTCAGTAGTTTTTATATTAGATGGGACCTTTACCTTCTGGGGAGAAATCCTGACTGGTGTTATCTGATTCTACCCCTCTGATAGTTCTCTGACCTCTTGGCACATCTGTGAAACTCCTGCCATAGTCCCCACACTGAAGTCAGCTGTAGCGCTTTCTCTGCTGATCTTCAGTAATTACTCCCCGTCTTTCTCATAGATTTGGGTTAATAGTTATCCTGTCTTCTACTTACAGGTACTGATTTAGGGTGTTTGTGTTTTCTCTCCTCGTTGCTATGTGGGAGTTTTAGAAAGAAGTGTGAGAAGAGAGTCTCAGAAACTGCTGTCATCCTTGGGGAACTCAGAAACCCAGAATCTGTTCATTGCCTTTATTTTTTTTCTGCAGCTAGGAATAAGTAGTAATGCAGCTGCTTTCCTTGCTAGCTAATGTGGGCTGTATTTACCCCATAGTGAGTGATTACTAGAGCAACACTCTAATTGGGACAATTCTGACTAAGTTTGTTTTCTCATGTAGTTTGGTAGACAGTGAAGAAAACTTCTAAACCAAGGAAAACATTTCACGTCATCTCTAGAGTCTCCTTACCTTCTTAAAAACTGCTCTATTTTGAAATCTAGAGCTTTTTTCTTTTTATACTGTTTGATAAAGCAGATAGGTAAGCCTAACTCACCTCTTTAATAGTTTTAAAATTTGAATTGTCCAGGGTAATTAGCTGTGTTTATGTCATAGGTTATCACAGGTTGAGTTTACAGGAATCAGACTTTGGGATGAAGATTAGCATACAGGATGTTTGGTGGGAGTAATCTTGGGATTAATTTTGTGGAAGGGAGAGAAGGAGGCTGGATTCAGTATAAGAAGTTGAGTTGCAGTGGGTTCCCAGAGAAGACTCAGCTGCCACCCCATTGAGAGCTCTGGAGCCTACGAGTTTGTAAGCCAAGTGTTTCATAGTTATTAATATTATCTTTGGCTGGGCAGGATTATATGGCCTTTTTTAGCTTTATCTAATACAGGCCTATTTTAATATATATTAAAAATATTACTCTATACTCAGAAGAAAATACAAAGCTTTTTGTTTTGGGGGGAAAATACAAGTGATTCTTTGGAAGAGGATTTTTTTCTACACTCTATACTTTAAGTTGTAGTTTTAAAAACTTCAGTGCTATTAATGGATGTTACATTTCCTTTTCAGCTTGGGCAATGGTAGATGGTGGGTCAAATGTGAAAGCCCGCACTTCCTACAATGAGAAGACCCCAAGGATTGTTGTGTCTCGCTCCCATTCAGGAATGGTCAGACAGGTTGCTCTTCAGACTTTTGGAAACCAGACTACAATTATCCCAGCTGGTGGTGCTGGTATGTTCCTATTTCCCTGTGGTGCTTGTAAAGTGTTCCCAGCATCGTCAAGATTTATATGAGTAGAAAGATTTGGTTGTCCTGTGCTTAGGGAGAAAATGAGAGTAGACAATATACTTTGAAGACAGGTCTCATACTTGGTTATTTCTAGGGTGAGATTTGAGTTGCACATGCCTTCTTATTAGAAATAATCTCATAAGAGAAACAAACAACATCATGACAGTAATATCTGTTCCTTGAATACTACAAACCCACCCTCCTGTCAGTGGTGTACCATCAATGGTGGTTTTATACAGAGGGTGCCCAAATAAAGTATATACATTTTAAGAGAGGAAAAACTTGTATTAAAATTGTAATACTCAATATATACTGATAACAAAAGATGAATATGAGTCATGTTTGACTTCTGCAATTAACAAGAGGTGCTCAAAGTGGTTACTATCAGTATGTATGTAATACATAGATAACATTTCTTAATGTGTGTTTGCATTTTTTGGCACCTCCTGCATGTGATCCAATTTCAAAATAATTGTCCTATTAGTTTAACTCTGGGAATATCAGGGAGAGAAGAAAAGACCCAAGTACATTGTGATTCTTCATGTAGCAGAATTCATCATAAGTGTTATTAGAATGACTGATTCCTGGGTCACTTTCAACACCCCTGAACTCCTCATCTTACATGGCTGCGATGAGCCAGAGAGTCTAGTGACCCCCAAGCTAGCTTAATGTATATTGTATACTATTGTATTGCTTATGTTACAGATCAGGGCCACCTAACTTTTCTGAAAGGACAGATAGTATATATTTTAGGCCTTGTGAGCCTTAAATGGTCTCTAGTATTTGTTTTTTCTATTTTTTAACCCATCTTCTGAAAATATAAAAATTGTTCATACCTAGAAGGCTATGTAAAATTAGGCTGTGGCCTGACTTTGGCTCTTGGGCCATTTGCCCACCCTTGTTATGAATGCTTTTTAATATCATAGAAGTGTTTTATTTCAAATACATAGCAAATAATGGTCTGAAACATTTGTGTTTGAAAACCTTTTCAGCACAGTGATAAATAGGAAGTAATGCTTATTAATTTTTAAGCCTAATACTTTTATTTTATTTGCATATCTGCCTTCCTTAATATGACTTGATTTCTTATAGGCTCTCCATTAGGTTGATTATGAAAAGTAATAGTCAAAATACTCAATAGGAATGGGATAAACCAGATTCTACAACCATTTTCTTCTGTGCTTGTTTTATTAATTTTTAAACTCTGCCTCCTTACAAAGAGGAAGTAAGATGTGCTTTTTTGTATTCTCTTCTTTCAGTTCTAGCCTTCATAGATATTCAGGTGAAACCTGCAGTGTTTAGTTTCAGTATAGTATCCCATAGGAAGTGATAGATGCTGAATGTATCATTTCATAGAAAACAGCTGCAAAGATGTAAATTAAAAGAAATACAGACACGTGTTTGGTTATACTTGAGAATACCTTAATAAGTTACTTTGCAGTATATTTTTTGCTCGTTTGGGTTTAATGTGTGTGATTTTACTTTAAAAAAATAACTTAAAAAAGTAATTTTAGATTTAGCAGTTAAGATAGTACAAAGAACTCTGCACACCCTTTGCTGTTATTTTTAACAGTGTACTCAAAAAAGTAAGCTGCTACTCTCTAAATCTTTGCAATAGTAACCTAAATTCTGTGTTTATATTTTAGGTTATAAAGTTTTAGCACTCTTGGATGTGCCTGATAAGAGTCAAGAAAAAGCTGACCTATATATTCATGTGACATACATCAAAAAGTGGGATATATGTGCTGGTAATGCCATCTTAAAAGCCCTTGGAGGGCATATGACTACCCTGAGTGGTGAAGAAATCAGTTACACTGGTTCTGACGGCATCGAAGGAGGGCTCCTGGCTAGCATCAGAATGAACCACCAAGCTCTGGTCAGAAAACTCCCAGATCTAGAGAAGACGGGACATAAATAAACAAAGCTGATTACAGATCACCGCTCTTCCAGAGCTGAGCAGTCAGCCTGAAACCCTGGAGACTGCAAAGGAGTGGTGGAGACTATGCATGGTTAAGGCCATCCCGAACTTTTTAAAGTATTTATGAAGCATCAGAGACTTATTTTCCCTGTAATAAGATGCAAGATGATCAGGGAAGATCGGTTGCTTCGTGTCTCAAGTATTGTCTTTATTTTTGAGACTATTTTCGTACCGTTGTCATACACAGGGCGCGTGCGTGTGTGTGTGTGTGTGTGTGTGTGTGTGTGTGTGTGTATATACACATATGTATAAGTGTGTGTATATATATATATATATACACATATGTATATGTATTTGTGAATTAAAATCTATAGCTGAGTCTACGTTGTTATGAGTTACCATTTTCACACATCATGAATCTTCACTGGTATTTTCATGTAGAATTGGGCTAAAGAAAGGATTGATTTCATGTAGATATTTAATATTACTTTACACTTATATCTCATTTAAAATAAAGTAATTTGGGGTTTTTACCCCTAATTCAGATAGAAAGCACAAGAAACCACATGTTCATTAATATGCAACAAATATTCTATTTGTTACTGAATATTTCTTATGGATTAAAGTTGAAAGAGCTTAAATTGTTTATTTTCTTTGAAATTTTAACAACAGGTTCACCAGCTTAGTAGAGAATATACTCGTAGATATGTGATGGTTGCGTTGTAGTTTCTCTGTGTGTGTGCGCGTGTTGTTTTGTTTCTACAAGAAAAGTGTGTTTGAACTCATGGGTTCAGTTTTTTTGCCATCTTGCTGTTGATTTTCATTTGCGCTGTGGATAGTGCATGATTCCATCCTTTTCCTCTTGACCAATGTTTAGTCTTTAACTTGTAAGGTTTCGATTAAGGATTCAGGGTTAGCACTAGCATTTTGGCATATTTTCTCGTTAGAAACAAAATATGCTGTAAGGCACTACAGAAATATAAATGATTCTATTATTGAAAGTTATTTGACACTGTATGAATTGAGCTAGCTTTCATTATTTTCAAAAGCTTTGTTTAAGTACTTTTTAAAAAATTTGCCAGGTTGATATATAGGGATTCTCTCAATATCAAGAATGAGTTATAGTTGCTTTTGCCATGGTTGCTTTTACCATTAATAAATGGATCTAACCTAACCAAACTCTCAAAGTAGTAATTTTTGAGATAATTTATGGAACTATAAATTTTATAGTTTTCCTTCAGATTAAAATAATGAAGGTTAAAATAACTTTTTGATGCTTTTTTTCTGTTTAGTACACACAATCTGAATGGAAGAAAGATTGTGTCACTGTAATTAGAACCTTGCTTTGTGAACTGATTTCTCTCATTGTGGTATCTGAAAACTTGTTATATACAAACAATACCATTATTCCATGTGACTCTGATGCCCTTGTATTCCATAATACACTAATAAGGAGAGGGATTTTTCATGGTTTCTTTCTTTTCATCCTTTTTTTGTTTTTTAACTTTTTTAACTCTAAAGTAATTTTCCATTTATTTTCCTATCTTGGAGTTATAATTGACCAAAGAGTGGACATCGTCTGCTGGTGGAATGTGCATGCAATTTTTAGGTTTGCATATTACACTGTGCAAAACCCTTTAATTCCCATTAGGGAGTTGAATCTTGTATTATGCACATGTTTGCATTCAATCTCTAGCAACTGGTCACGAATCTGATACAGTAGTGGGCCTCAATGAGTAGGCTTTTGTTCAGTGAGAATTTATTCAAAGTTTTGCTAATTGAGACACTTGTTATTAAACAGGACTTAGGAATTCTGAACAGCATATTGAAGACCTCATGTTTTTACTTTACAATGAGATGGAGTCCTTTTGTCTTAGGAAAGATGGCAAAGGCATATGCCGTTTCCAGAGTTCTGTGGTATGAAAGCCTTGGTGTCGTTGTAATATGTCAGACTTAGGATAATAGGACTGACATAGTGGGAAGTGGAATTTAAATGGAGGGGATTTTTCCCCCAGTCTTACATGGAATCTTCTGATTTCATGGCAATGATACTAGTTCATATTAGCAAACATGATTACTTTGGCTTTATTTTTAATTTCATTAATCTGTATGTTGATAATGACTAAAGGACTCATGTGCAAAAATTAAGGTATTGGCTGTCATTTAAATGCATTAATTTTATAATTTTTTGGGTGTAGTCTGGTTACTAATGACTTTTTAAGTGCTTTTATAGAAAGTTCCATTTAAAGTTATTTTTTGTTTCTAAAACTCCATATACATTATAGAACTAATATAACTACAAAGAACAGTATTTATATTTATTTATGTGAAACATTTCTATGCCAGAGCATACCAGTAAATCACCTTCCTGAATAAGTGAGGCATATCATATCACCCAGAATTACATAAATAAAATTATTTCTAAAATGTAGCAAAATAACTAGGGTTTACCTTTAGTGACCCTTACCTCCCCAACTCCTGGTTTTCCCTTTCCCTCATATTTGCCATTAGTTAGAGGATAATTTCCCCTTAAAATTAAGTTTTACACATCATATGTAGTAAAAGCAGAGACATCTATAACCTCAGTAGCCATCAGCTGTCCCATTCCGCTGCCTTTCTTCATTTCTACCTCGTTCCCTATCTCCCTGACCCATTAATGTTCTCCCTTTACTTCTATTCCTCTTAACCAGTATACTCTTTCCCAACACTTGTCCAGGAATTCTTTCAATAGACCTATTAATATTTCTCTCAATATTAGCTGCTGAAATCTTACAGTAGAACTGAAACTCTAGTTCCCAGTGAGGGAGATCAGTCCAGAGGAATCCTAGTGGACCATTGTTTTTCAAAGACTGCAAAAAGTAGAGAAAGTCATCCTTAAAACCACAAAGCTTTAAGCTGTCAGGTCTAATCCAATGAATGCTGTTGTTGGAAAACATTTCTTCCAACCTATCCTTCAAAGAATGAAAATGCAGAAAACACAAGAGAGTTGGGTATATAAGCTTGTTTGAGAAAACTTGCCTTTTTTATTAATTTTCATACTTGTATGCCTATTTCAGTTGAGATTACAAGGGTTTACAAGGTGGGTCATATTTGTCGTGGTATTCGATTGTCCTCTTTCCTTCAATTTTAGTGGGGTTTTTTCTTGATTTTTGAATCAATATTCGAATAAATTGCTTATAGCTGTATAATGAAGTAACAAATGTTTGAGTGTATGTGTTTTAAGTAACAGTTGTACAAACTCTTCCTGTTTGCTGGGTGCTCCCTTTCAATATTGTGCAAACTGGGTCAGAGGAAGTGGAGGAAGGGTGGTGGCTAAGAAAAGGGTGGGAAAGAAGAAAGATAGCTTCAGGGTAGCCCAGGAAGGCTGCAAAGCAAATGGCTGCCCTGACACCTGTGATCAGAAACTCTGCCCTTGTCTCAGATGTTTAATTCAAATACTGGATTTCATCCAAACTTTGAAGGTAACAAGTACCCCTGGTAGTGCAAGCATAAAAGAAAGCAGGAATGCCACCCCCTATTCCTCAGAAAAGAAAATACCCAGCTTGCCTCTCCCTGATAACACCTTGAAAATGGCCTTATGGAGACAATCTTTGGCAAGTTAAAAACAAACTATTTGGATTTTATTGTAGCTGCAACTACTCATTTTGATTATGTGTTGATTGCTGCTGGATAGAAACAGTGATTTTTTTCATTTTAGAGTTGGTTGAATTTCAGATATATTTAATTATCTTCAATGTATACCTACAAAAAACTGTCTTGTAACTGTTGTGTAAAATAAACCTAATCTATGGTTTCATTTTTATCCTAAAAAAGTTGTGCCTTAACAATAGGGCATTGTATGTTAACAAGGGAAAACAAAATGTTTTTGTTTGTTTTTTTTAACAGATGGGGAAAATAGGAACTTTTTGCCATTAAAATTTAAGTTCTTTTAATGTTTTTAATATTAGAGTTGGGGGAAATTCATTAAAGTTAAATAAAATTAATATAAAATTATTTTTGCATAATCTAACATTTACAGTTACAGTGCATTTTTATAACTGGCATCTTGATGTATATAGGTCTGAAATACTTATCCTTTGGGTTTTAATTTCAATTAATATAAGGTAGGATAGATTACATTTTTCTAAATTTTACTTTTGAATCATTTTAGTGTGCTATTATATCTGCTCTAGTCCTCTGAATCACTTTGGTTTTAAAAAATAGCTATTCATGGTGCCATATCAATACTTTATTAATGTTCAGGAATAATGTATGTTGTATTACATAACAAACCTGAACTGTTCCTACATGGGGGAGGGTTCTGATTACCAGTTACTAAGAGGAAAGACAAATTTTTTAGTTCAAAGTTTTTGATTTTATGACGTACTGGTTATGTAAGTTGTTGATTTTTATTTCATCAAAGGCTGGCAGGTGTTTGCCTTGAATTTTTCCATTGGTAAAGGCTTACTTGAAAGTTTTTCTTTTGCTTAATTATTTTTAAAGTTTGGTGGTGAGTTAATTCTGTGGGAAAATGAGATTTATATTTAATTTTTGTTTGAGGTAATATAAGCCAAACTTTCAGAAGTTAAGGATGAATAAATAATATTAAAACTTGTTATCTATTGTGTTTGTAAGGGTTCCCTAATGTAATGTAATTAAGATAATTTGTGTAAAATGCAAAAGCAGAAATTGTGATGTTTGATTAGTATGTTCCGTTAACAATTTATTTTGAGATATATGTTATCGCATAGTAAATTATTATTCAGGAAGGATCCTGTATTTTTTTAAATAGGAAATATAGCATACCAAGTCATCATTAGATCAATTAGCCTACAGATACTTCCTCTCTCTCTCCGAGTTATCTCTTCTAAGCCCTCTTCATTTATGTTGAATTAAGGGGGGCATGTTGATGGACTTTAATTTATGTGTAAAATATGGACTTCAGGTTTCATCTACTGTTAGGTTGGCAGTAGCTAAAGCTCGTAGCTTTATAGTCCAACAGGAGGGGTCATGTTCTGCCATGATGAACTGTGGTGCTTCTGGTGTCTTTCCCCACGTTTGATGGTGTTACTTAAGCTACTAGATGTGTATATACACAAGGGGCTGAGTTTACACTAAAACTGTGAAATGGTGTTTCCAGTGTATTTCAAACTTGTTTTTTTATCCTTACTTTCTGTCGATCTCTTGTGTATAGTGGGTACTGATGATGAGAGGGATTGAAATGAAAAAATCTTTGAATATTCCTTCCCTTCTCACACATTTAAAGCTGTGCAGGAACTAGACCATTTCCTGTTGCTAAGACATGCTGAGACACCAGTTTTGTTTACTTGGTGTGCTACATTACACCCTGCCTCACTCACACCACCAATTTAAGGGGGTCCCAACTTGAGACTTCAACCTCTACTGAGTAGACTCTTCTTCCTGTTTTAGTTTTTTTCTTCCTCATCTGTAATACTCATTTTTATATGTGTTGTTGTAAACTCTTAAGGACAAGGATTATGTCTCGATGATTTTTATGTTTCCACCTCAAACCCTGCAGCTAGCCCAGTGTCTTGAACAAATCATTATAGGTGCTTAATGTTATGTTGAGCTAAATTGAATAAAGAGTTACTACTACCATTGGCATTTCTCATGCCGCAGTTATGTGAGCTGGTTGCTTGTTTTGTTCTGCAAATGTTTGTCGTTATCACCCCCTACACCCACTAAATTATTTTTTAAAGTTTTGCTTTTTTTTCCTTCAGACACTACCCTACAGCCAGTTCGCTTTAGAAAATGTGATTGCCTCCAATGAAATGATTATCCTGAACTCTCTGTCCCTGCATATACTTTGCCGAACTGAAATTTGAATTTTCTGAATAAATTGGTCATATCTGAAATGATGTGTCACATCTGCTTTTTTTTCTTTTAACTGGTAAACTATGTATAGCTAATTTACCTTTTTAATCATTTTAAAATACACAATTCAAGGAGCATAAATTACATTCACAATTTTGTGCAACTGTCACCATTATTTATTTGAAGAACCTGTTCATCATCCCCAGCTCTGTACCCATTCAGCAGTCACACCCCACTCTCCTCCCCAGCCCTGGCAACATCTGCTTTCTGTCATGAATGCATCTGCTTTTGACGTCTTAATTTTATGGGATTTTTGTCTTCTCTCATGTTCCCAAAAGTCACCTGTTGGAGAATGGGCGTACTTGACACACAGCTACAACGAAACTGTAACTTCAATCTTTTACTAGATTTTAAAAAAATAACTAAGATGGAAGATAGAAAACGAGCCAGGGGAGAAAAAACAAGAACAAAATTGTAGAAAGGTGGTAATAGAAAAAGTAAGATGAGAAAGATATCCAAGGCTTTGTTTTCCTCAAGTCTTATAGATGATGCAAAGAGGTCATCTAGCTCTTTGAAGATGTTTTAGTTTTTAATTTGCTTTCTTCTAAGGATAAAGCAACCTTTATTTCAAAAAGTAAGCATGTGGAGCCATAAGATTTTTCTCAACAAAATCTTAGTGTAAGTGGGCACACAACTTCTGGAAGACATAATATTTACTATTATTTTTAATTATCTTGTTGAATATCAATGTTTTACCACTGAGTTGTTAAGAAACCTCACACAATTATGAGAAAGTTCAGTGTAAAACTATCATAGTCTTCACTGTTTATTTTTCCCCCTTTAAGGCCATAAATGATCAGGATATTTATAAATAATCAAATTTTATGATCACTGTTTTGACTATTACTATGTACTTTTAAGATTATATGTAGTCTAACCAAAGTCAGGATAACTATGATACACATAATTTAAACTATCATTGGAGTGTAAGTAATTTTATACTCCAGACTTTTGTTTCCTGAAGATGAATCTCTATTTTTATAATTTGCATGAATTTGAGTAATATCAAATTTAAAAGTCGTTTATATGCTAATAAGCAGAGTAATAGTGTAGTGCTTGAGCTCTATCACTTGTGAAGGCAATAAAAAGTGTTTCCAACCAGAAAAAATTAAATTTCTTTTTGCCTAGAATGAATACCATTTTACTTCTTCAGTTCACTCAGAGACAATGTTTAATGACTCCAGTAGTTTAATTACTGAAGTCTTGGGAAAAAAATCTCTGAGTAAGTCAGGAAGGTTCCAGGTCTACTTCTCAGGAGAAACTTCCTGGCTTAAATGGGGAAAGAGATTAGTAAAGCTTGAATGCACTGGACACAAGGAAAGGTGTTTAGGACTACAAATGCTAAAGTAAAAAAGTTGACAAGATGTAGTGACTTCTGGGCAGCAAAACAACACGTGACAACCACCTGTGACACCAGCCACTGGCCTTTCCTATTTGCTTGCTGTCTGTCCTACTCAGAGCACTGAATTTGCTCCAAAATGTTCATAAGAAGAGCACCATCTAGATATTGATATACAACAATGACCAAAAGTGATTCAGTTTGGGACTTTTTGAAAACAATAGCTTTCCAAGGACAATTTCTCTATCCCATGAAACAAGAACTTTACAAGCTTTAGGTAATACATATTCACTATGTACAACAACCTAAGTACAACCATGTTATTTGGTGGAAATCTAGTTAACGCTTAATTATTCCATGTCTCAAAGAACTAGTAAAACAGCAACAAACCTTTATGGCAGGTACAGCAGGCCAGAGAGATTTTTCTTTGGGGAGACAGTGTGGTACAGTGGTGAACACAGGCATTGGCATCAGATGGGTTAAATTCACATCTAGTTCAGTGACTCTGGACAAATAACTTATCCTCTACGTGCCTTAGTTTTCTGTAAATGAGGATAATGAAAATATTTTCCCATAAGGTTAATCATGAGAAATAATCATTCAGTCAAGTATTTGTCCCAGGTTATTACTATGTTTTTTAATGAAGCTTTGTCATAGTTGCATTAAGATACGCCAAGATGGGTTTGGTTGGCCTCCATCTTGCTGGCCTGTGAGAATTAAGATGTAGTGAATACTCACTTTAACATGTGGCTGAATCTGACAAATAAGCCATCTCTCTTTTCCATTGTCTTTCCAGACACAACGTAACTACTCCCTTGCTTCCAAAACAGGGCAGCCATAGAGCACGAAGTGATAGAACAAAGCGCTCTTAGATGAAAATGGCTGGAAACAGTGTTCTTTTCTGATCTTGGGCAGTGCTAGAAGCCTTCCAGGCTGTGCCCCTGCCATCTGCTTGCTGTGCAGTCTAATTGTGTCATGGCTCTTGGTGCAACAACCTGTTGGATCACGAAACACGGGTCAGTAGGAAATGTGAGACATTGTAAGCTATTTACATAATAAGCATTTGTGGGAAATGAAGGCTGAACACTTTTTACAAGAGAAGCCTGAATGCTTCTCCTACAGTGATTTTACCATTTATTACATAAGGAAATATCTACAGCTGTTTACTTTCTGATTTTTAATTTCTAAATTTTGCAATATGCCCTTTTAATAGCAGTAAGCTCAAAAATACATATTTAATAAAAAATTAGGAATTAAATTTTCATTTCTCAAGAAAGTTGACAATAAATAGTGTTAACTGCATGCAGTCGCTTTGTTTTGGTGAGTCTTGTCAGACTTATTTTTATTAGACTTAGATCTATTTTTGCTTATACACATCAAGAACATCTGTAGGAGGCTTTACATTTACTTTTTAGTTCTAGGGACCCCATGGCCAACCAACCCATGCCAATTGCATCAAGCTATTCTGATTACTGCTTCAGCTCTGCTGCCCATTATAGTAATCTTGCCTACCCTGTATTAGTTTATTAAATGCTGCCAGTTAGTCCCTGACTTCCTGGGGTCCTATTATTCCCACTGAATTTAGGGATTCCATTTCTATGGTAGCAGTTTCCATCATTATTTGTGATCTACGGAGAAGAGCCAACACAGAGCTTTTGAAAGATGCTGGGGCCTCTCTCGGGATTTATTTTTCATGGACTTGGTGATGGGAATGTTCTGGACCCTCACCTGGTCATAGTGAGGGCATAAGAGAGCAATTCCTACATGATAAATTCACTCCAACATTCCAACATTCCTCGCCTTAGGGCAACTCCTTACAGTGTACCAAGAACATACTAGCATTTCAGTCCCATTTAGCAGAGATCAGTTCGATTACATATTTCAGTCACCAAATGAAATAAACTGGTAGGGCTGGTCCCAGCCTGTTTACCTAGCACGCTGAATCTGGAATACCAGTTTCATGAAACCAAATCAGTCAATTCAGGCAGGTTCAATGTTGTATTCCCTCCTCTCTGATTCCACACACTTAAGGGCAATTCCTACACACATTGTCCAGGTTTCTATCAATATAAATTGGTAAATCATTCACATTTTTTGGTATGTAATGCATCTCCTTCAGGTCATATTTTCTATCCACCCGTTTGGGAGATTAAAATCTTATTATAGTTCTAGAGGCAAGGAGAAGTGGTGGGATTAGGTCCTGGAGAGGATCAGTAGTCCATTGCAAAACAACTAATTCAATGAAGGTATTCACGGGTTCGTCAGGTAAGAAGATGACTCTCTTCAGGAAGGAGCTGTCGAATTGCTTCCACTGGCAGAAAAGGCTGGGTGGAGCTGCGGGACACAGGATCTCCAGCTTCATCAGAATCTGTCCATATAACCTCATCCCAAGTGCTGGGATGCCATTTCTTCTTAACCAATGCCCTGACTTTTATCAGAAAGACCGTGCAAGAGTGGGTATTCATTTTACCCAATTTGTGATTCAGGACACCTGCAGGATTAGACTTCAGATTCGATTTTCAGAATTCCTGTTCTGTAGTCACAGGAGATATTGGCTTGTTTGCTTGTCTGTTTAAGAGAATCCTAGCATCTTTTCAAGTACTTTATGTGGACTTTAACCTGGGAATTTAAAGCCCTGAACTTATTTTCTTCTCCAAAGTCCTGCAGCACACTAGAAGCAATGAACCCACCCCATTTTATTTATTTATTTATTTTTAACTAACATAATCTAAATAATACTCAATCTCCCAGAGACTTCTCCTGTGTAGGTACTTGATTGCAAGTATATGAGTATACAGGTGACGATTTTCATAACCAATTTGCAACTGCTTGCCATTTTCTACAAGTGTTCCCTTTACAACTGGAAACAGGGACAGTAACACCTTTGAATCTGATCAAATTGAAAAACCAACTCCATACAATTCATAACCAATTCTAAGAAACTTAAGATCCTGTTTCTCTAGAACCATTCTTGGTACCAAATTCTGCATCAGTCCGCATTCTATCAAAGAAGCAGAACCACTAGGAATGCCTACATATGTACATGCACATCTATATGTATGTGTAAATCTGTATAAAGTAAGAAATTTGTTACAGGGATTTGACCATATGTAATTGTGAGAGTTGGTTAAACAGTGCCCCCGAAGTTGCTGTCTTCATGTGAATGCTAAAGAGCAGTCCCATCCTGTCTAAGTTATAGCACCGAAAATCATGAAAATCAGCCAGAACACCATCAGCATGAGCTTTTATTTTAAAAAGCCAGAGATAAGGGGGATCTGAGGGAGTTGTTTGACTTGGGGACAAAGTAGAATGTTTTCCTGGGCTATTGCAGGAGGGACTCAGCAGACTAAGTTTAGCTAGTTTTATCTGGTGAGGACCAGCTGTGGGGACAAGGACATGTAGGGGCCATGGTGCAAAACTCTCGGTCCTTTTCTCTCCCAACATGTTTGAAGCCAGTGGGGACTCCTTCACTTCTCTTCTCTTCTGAGAGGATGCCTGATCACTGAGGGCAATGTATTCCGGTGACCAGCATGGTGTCTGACACAGAAGAGGGGCTCTGGTAACCATTTGTGGACATAAAATAACCCACAGACAGAAACAGAGATGGCTGGGGAAAAGAGAGTGAAATGACGGAGAAGCAGAATGAGTTGTCTGGAGCACAGATACGAGGTGGACTTGACTGAAGAAAGGAGAGGAAATCTCTGTTTCCTTTGAGACAAGGCAAGAGAGGAGAATTTGTTTAAGATTAAAGCATTGAAAGTATACAGAAAGCTAAAAGGGCATTTAACAGCCCTGTCATTTTTATTTCTGGGGGCATTGGGAGTAGGATGAGAGATTTTAGGGACAATAATAACATTGTTACTTTTGAAACTGGTGTGGGGAAAATGTTTTTGTGGGAGGAGGTGTCCTTCTAGAGGAGTTAGCACTAGTTACCTGTGGGAAACACTGTCCTTTTATTTGGGGAAGCCAGCCATTCTAAAGGGGCTCCTCCTATGCAAGGAGCTGTTGGGATGGGAGGAACTGAAGTAAGACTCTCCATCATAACATACAAGGCAATCTTCACCGAGCCTAGGGAGTATCAACAATGTGGACAAGGAGGCTTAGAATTTGCAATCATAAGTCTGATGTGTAAACACGTAAATTTATTTGTAACTGAGCTCAACTTAGCATGTCCTCTTCTGGTTAATGGAGAAAAGAGTTAAACTTGTGAGAAAGTAAATATCCATACAATGATCAGATCATATTTAAAAATAGAACTTGAACCCACAATCTCCCAGGACGTACCCAGAAAACCAACCCCTTATCTACGATAAACAACCCAGGAAGCCAGATGGCTATCTCTAGTGGCAGTCCAGGAATCTAACCAGTAAGTTCTGTAGCAATCAGCCCCTAATATCCAAGATATCATTAAAACTAAGAATTTCCCTAAATTTTGTTTCTGCTTCCAGTTTAGGGGTCCACCAGAGAAAGCCAAATACACACGCACGCCTCAGCAGTCACGAGAATGCCAGCTTCTAGTCAGCCGGCCCACAGCCTCCCCAGGCCCACAGCCTCCAGTCAGGCACATCTGAAGCCCCCCCTTTCCTCTATGATAAAGCTTTCCCCCTCCTCTGTCTGTCTTTGAGTCTCTGCCAAAGGCAAGTGATGGTGGCCAGAATCAATAACCTTCGCTGTGCCTTTTGCATTTGGTTGGTCTTCATTTATTTCCACATCTGCCAAATCAAGATAACACTGTCACTTCTGATATAGAACTGGGGCTTGTTGGGGTCTGTATGCTGTCCCACTTGGAGTTTTTCCCTCTCCTCCTGCTTTTGACTTTCCCCTGTGGTGGACCAGGCTCCTAGAAGTTTCTATTATCATCTTGGCTTGGGGGATGGGCATGAGCTCTGCATACCATTCTCTCCCACAGTCTGGTCCTTGACTTAGGGTGTTGCCTCTCTTCTTGCTGCATCTGTGCCTGAGCTGTCCCACTGTGGACTCTGGTTGTCAGTCTGTGTGTCTACACTCCCCTATTCTGACCAGGCCCTTTGGGTCCACTAGCCCTATAAATACTTCTGTACCCACTTGGAGGGATGTGGACCCTTTAGGTATTTCTTGTCATCTTACTAGTGTGCAAGTGACTCTAGAAGGCTGTCCTCAGGCCCATTTAGTTCATGGATATTTGTTTTGATTCTTTGCTGCCCAGAATTTCAGATCACACTTCTTCTGTGACTTCACTTTCACTTGGTAGAAAAAGATGTTCTTGTTTCCTGTCTTTGCCACCAGGACCCAGATATGGGCTTAAACTCTGCACATTTCACATGTGTTTTCAACCTGGAGGGCAGTGATATGAAGAAGTCATCATGTTTTGAAGGTGACAATGAAATAACTTACAGAGTCGGTCCTGACAAAGCTCTGAGAGGCCGTGTCTGGTGGAAAGTGTGTGCAGTGGTTCTCGGTCTTTACCGAAGGTCCCGTGGGATACTCTGGGTATTGTTCCTGGCTGCATGGCCTCCAGCCCTGATTCTCTGCCCTTTCTGAGATTCTGGCAGCTCCCTGTTATTCTTCAATATATTATTTTTGGATTGAAATAAAGTAAGATGGGTTTAGTTATCTGTAGCCAAGAACCCTATCAAATACTTTCTAAACCATTGCTAATGTGTCACTTAGGGACTCTGTGGCCTGACAAACAGGCAAGTTCAGATATTAATTGCTAAGAGGCTTCCTGTCTTCCATTTTTACACCCTGTGAAGAAAGGCACCATGGGCAAAGCAGTTCAGTTCAAGGAGAAACAGCTACATTATGGGAAGAGGTGACCAAAACACAAGTCTATTCGATTCCCAGCCAGGATGCTACCCACGTACCAAAAAAAACAAAAACAAAAACAAAAACAAAAACAAAACCCCACAAGTCTATTGGGGTGGAGCAAGAGAGAGCAAGTGACAACCAGGTTGATTTGGAGTACTTGTATGCTGTCCTCAGGTTTTCAGAAATACCCACTGGATATTTTTATAGGCACAAAGGCTGTGCATGTGTGGGGGGATGCAACTATGCCAAATGAGTATTAAAATAGAGAATGGCAGCTCCCTGATCTGGAGAACTTGAGAAAATTCAGGCACCGAGAACCACTGTATTGACAACTGCTATGAGGCAGGCACTGTTCTAGCACTAGACGCTCTCCATCTCATTTAACTTCTCTACAGTCCTCAGAAATAGTATCATACCCCCAACTAGATAAGAAACTCGAGATCAAGGTCACATAGCTGGTAAATTTGGAACCATGACACAGAAAGGGAGGAAAGATGAGGGAGGGAGAGAGAATTTAACTAACTGATGTTCTTTTAAACTCAGGAGATATTCTTTTTCGCTAAGAATAGCTTTTTATTACAAAGAGGAATATGTTAATTAAATAATAAGCCTTAACCCCTTACCTGAAAGGAAAGTGACATGTGAGAGAACTGGGACTCCCCAAAAAGCTTGGTTTATTTTCCCAGTCATAGGGACTACCCATTCCACAGCAATGTCCACGGTCATGCACGACTATCAAAGCCCAACCTCGTCCTTGATAGTGTGTCGGGACGTCTCAGTGTAAGGCTAGATGGGTTTTATTTACCCCTACAACACTGTCTGATTTGGCTGGCCTCTGATATCCTGCAAGATCTTTTATTTTCTCAAGCATCGACCCACGCCCATCCATGGGCCATGTAGAAATAGGTGGGAGGCAAGGCTGAGTTTGTAGCAAGTTTTCTTCTTGCTTCACAAGTTGAAACTGTTTCAGAGCAGTGAGTCCCCAAGTGTAGCCCTCAGACCAGAGCAGCCCAGTGAGCTGGGTACTTAGGTGTGCGAACTCACCTGTGGCCCTGCTTTAGAACTACTGTCTCAGAAGCAAGAGGGTTAGGTGTGTGTTTCAAGTTCACACATTTTCTAGGTAGTGCTGATGCTTGCTCCTGTTTAAGAACATTGGAGTCAAAGTTAAATATAGATCCCTAAGTTCTCTTATTTCTGTTTAATATGACAACTTTATTGAGATATAATTCATATACCATGCCAAATCATCCATTTATGGTATATAATTCTGAGGATTTTAGTATGTCTATAGAGTTATGCAATTATCACCACAATCACTTTTAAAATATTACCTTCACTCCCTAAAGAAATCATTATCCATTAGCAGTCACTCCTTTTCTCAACCCCTTTCCCTCTAAACTCTATAAAATCACTAATCAATTCTTTGTCTCTGTAGATTTGCCAATTCTGAACATTTCTTATAAATAAGATCATACAATGGGTAATCTTTTGTGACTAGCTTTTTTGCACTTAGCATAACGTTTTCAAGACTCATTCATGTTGTGGATGTATCAGTACTTTATTAATTTTTAGTGGCTGAATAATATTTCATTTTATGAATATACCACTTTTTTTTTTTGGTTCCCTGGCCGGGAATCGAGCCCAGGCCATGGCAGTATGAGTGCCAAAGCCTAGCCACTACACCACCAGGGAATCCTCTTGAATATACCACATTTTATTTATTCATTCATCAGTTGATGCACATTTAGATTCTACTTTGGTTTTATATTAAAATTCTGTGGTTTAGGGGGAGGAGGACAAGATGGCGACTGGAGAGGAGGTCCCTAAAGCCTCTCCCAGAAAACACAATGGAATGGCCACCCAGGAGCCAAGAAAGAGGACCCTGAGTGACAAAAATGGCAGCTGAGAAATCCACGCATCGCAAGTAAACACCTGAAGGTTGGAGAGAAGGGGGCGAGCGGGAGAGAGGGGAGGGAGCAAAGATGGATCGCAACAGGACCCAATCACAGCTGACCATCCGGGAGCAGTACAGTACATGGGAAGAGGCCAAGAGGCAACAAGAGGAAAAGCCCTAGCAGAGTGGCAGAACAGTGGGAGTCTGTTGGGGAGCTAGGTTGGGGAACTGGAATCTGGAGCGGCGAGTTGGGGACAGACCTTGGGAGCCAGCCTCTGGAACTTTTGAGTGATAGCAAGGCTGAGCAAGGACTCTGAACTGCAGAGACGACATGTTGGCTCTAGGCTCCCTTGGGACCCACAGTGCAGGTGCACGTGGCTCCTGTGCAGGGCTGTGGTTCCTGGTCCTGGCCCACTGCGAAGGTGGGCGGGCTGCCACGCGAGTGTGCGCGGCTCCTGCAGTTCCCATGGTTCCCATTACCACCCGCTGCGGAGGCGAGTCGGCTGCCTTCCTACTGCGGGGTAAGACCCACAGCTTTGGAATTGTGCGCACCTGCTCGTGTGCCCCTGGGTCCTAAAAGCAGTGTGAGCCTGCAGACTCTGCCCCACATTTGGCCATGGAAGCAGGCCTGGAAAGAAAGGTGGATTTGATAGCATTCTCCCCAGCCAGCAGGAGCAGCCTCGGCCCGCAACACCCAGGTTCCCCAGCATAGGGCAGAAGGTGGAGCTGTCCCAGTGTGCCTTTTGTTGGCATCTCCCCTTTCCTACAGCCTCCCTAACCAACTAACTAACTACAGGAAGTGGAGGGACCATGACAGACGCGCACCAACTCCAAACATAGCAGGAGACCAGAAATAAGAAATAAACAAACCCTCTCTCTCCCAAAACTTGCCCCCCACCCCAAGTGCCACCTCGTGTCTGCCCTACAGCAAGACACCACAAAACTACCAATCTGGGCTTCTGGGCAATACTGAACATAATACCCTCATGTCAAAGAAGAAGAATCCAGCAGACAGGATGAATTCCTTAAAAACGAAAACTCCTCAGAAACAACAGGAAATTTATCAAGACAGCTTCTTAGACCTAGAGGTTTCTGAACTAAGTGACAGAGAATTTCAAGTAGCCATTCTAAAGGCTCTGAGAGAAATGAAAACATACTGGCAGAGAACCATGGCTGAGATAAACAACATAAAAAAGGAGGTGAATGACATAAAAAAGGAACTCCATGAACAAAAAGAAAAATTTAACAAAGAAATTCAAAACATAAGGAAGATTGAATGGAAATGCGCGAGACAAATAATACAATAAAAGAAATAACTGCCAAAAGAAACAGAGCCAAACAGATGGAGGAAAGAATTAGTGATATCGAAGATCAGAACATGGAAACAGCTCAGAAAGAGGAAGAGAGGGAATATAGAACCAAAAGGAGTGAAAGAACTCTGCAAGAACTATATGACTCCATGAGACAAAACAACATCAAGATAATAGGAATAGAAGAAGGGGTAGAGCATTCTACAGAGAGCATACTCAAACAAATAGTAGATGAGAACTTTCCAAACCTATGGAAAGATCTGGAACCCCAAGTTCAAGAAGAAAACAGGTCCCCTAGATACCCGGACCCTAACAGATCTTCTCCAAGACACATGGTACTAAAGATGTCCAAAACTAAAGACAAAGAGACAATTCTCAAAGCAGCCAAGGAAAAAAGAACTATAACCTTTAGAGGAAAACCCATGAGGCTGGCATCAGATTTCTCAGCAGAAACTCTGCAAGCCAGGAGGGAGTGGAATCCAATATTAAAAAATTTAAACAAGAGGAACTTATAGCCAAGAATAAATTATCCAGCAAAATTATCTTTCAGATATGAAGGTGGAATAAAGACCTTCTCAGACACAAATAAGCTGAGGGAATTTGCCACCAGAAGGCCAGGACTCCAAGAAATGCTGAAGGAGGCTCTTCGACCTGAAAGAAAACATCAGGAAAAATGGAACAAAGTTGGGGCAACAAGAAAGAAACAAAAATAAAACAAAAACAAACAAAGAAATAAGGAATGGCCACCAGAAATCCTCATATATCGATCATCACTCTAAATGTTAATGGACTGAACTCACCAATAAAAAGACACAGAGTAGCAGACTGGATTAAAAATCAGAATGCATCCATATGCTGTCTCCAAGAAACACACCTCAGCTGTAAGGACAAACACAGACTCCGAGTGAAAGGATGGGAAACAATACTTCAAGCAAATGATAACCAGAGAAAAGCAGGAGTGGCCATATCAATATCTGATTAAATAAACTTCAGTTTAAAAGAGATAGTAAAAGACAAAGATGGTCATTACATAATGATAAAAGGCACAATGCAACAACAAGAAGAGTTGACACTAATTAATATATATGCTCCCAACCAGGATGCACCAAAATATACAAAGAAACTACTAACAGATTTGAAAGGAGAAACTGATAAATACACAATCATTGTGGGAGACTTAAACACCCCGCTAACAGTCATGGACAGATCATCCAAACAGAAAATAATTAAGGGAACATCAGCTCTAAATGACACATTATAGCAATTGGACATCATTGACATTTACAGGACACTTCATGCAGCAAAAAGAGACTACACCTTCTTTTCTAGTGCACATGGAACATTCTCAAGTATAGACCACATGCTGGGACACAAAAGTAGCCTCAGCAAATTCAAGAAGATTGAAATCACACCAAGTGTATTCTCAGACCACAAAGCTTTGAAATTGGAGATCAACTGTAAAAGGAAAACAGAAAAAAACACATATACATGGAGATTAAACAACAGCTTATTTAAAAAGGACTGCATAAAAGAACAAATGAAAGACCAATCAATAGCAACAAGATTGAAATGACTATCTATAATCTCCCTAAAGGCAAAAGCCCTGGACCACATGGTTTCACCAACGAGTTCTACCAAGCATTCAAAGAAGAATTAACGCCTATCCTCCTCAGACTCTTCCAAAATATTGAAGAGGAAACAATACTTCCTAACTCATTCTATGAGGCCAACATTACTCTAATACCAAAGCCTGGCAAAGACAACACAAAGAAAGAAAACTATAGACCAATATCTCTGATGAACACAGATGCAAAAATCCTGAACAAAATATTAGCAAACAGAATACAACAATGCATCAAAAAAGATCATACATCATGATCAAGTGGGATTCATCCCAGGAGCACAAGGATGGTTCAACATAAGAAACTCAATCAATGTGATATACCACATAAACAAAATCAAAGATAAAGACCATATTATCATTTCAATTGATGCAGAAAAAGCTTTTGAAAAGATACAACATCCATTTATGATCAAAACGCTAAATAAAATAGGTATAGAAGGAAAGTATCTCGACATAATAAAGGCCATATATGAGAGACCCTTGGCTAACATCATACTGAATGGGGAAAAGCTGAAGCCTATTCCCCTAAAATCAGGAACAAGACAGGGATGCCCCCTGTCACCACTGCTATTTAATATAGTACTAGAAGTTCTAGCCACAGTGATCAAGCAAGAGAAAGGAATAAAAGGTATCCAAATTGGGAAAGAAGAGGTCAAATTGTCACTATTTGCAGATGACATGATCTTTTATATAAAAAATTCCAAAGATTCCACCAGGAAACTATTAGAAACAATAAACAAATATAGTAAAGTCACAGGATACAAAATCAATGTAAAAAAATCAACAGCATTCCTATATACAAACAACGAATCCACAGAAAAAGAAACGAGGGAGTCAATTCCCTTTGCTATCACAACAAAAAGAATGAAATACCTGGGAGTTAACTTAACAAAGAATGTGACAGACTTATACACAGAAAACTATAAGGCACTTTTGAAAGAAATTGGAACAGACTTTAAGAGGTGGAAAAATATCCCCTGTTCATGGATAGGAAGACTTAACATTGTTAAAATGGCCATTCTGCCCAAAACAATCTACAGATTTAATGCAATACCCATCAAAATCCCACAATTATACTTTCATGAAATAGATAAAAGAATTAGTAAGTTTATATGGAACCATAAAAGACCTCTAATTGCCAAAGCAATACTACATAAAAAGAATAAGGCTGGTGGCATTACATCCCTGACTTCAATTTATATTACAAAGCATCAATAGTCAAAACAGCTTGGTACTGGCAGAAGAACAGGAATATAGACCAATGGAACAGAACTGAAAACCCAGAAATAAACCCACAAATATATGGACAAATAATTTTCGATAAAGGAGCAAAAAACATACAACGGGAAAAGACAGTCTCTTTAGTAGGTGGTGCTGGGAAAACTGGAAAAACATATGCAAAAAAATGAACCTGAGCTGTGATCTCTCTCCATATACAAAAATTAACTCAAAATGGATTAAAGACCTTCATATCAGACCTGCAACAATAAACTGTATAGAAGAAGACATTGGTACTAAACTTATAGAACTAGGACTCAAGGAAGACTTCATAAACCTGACCTCAAAGGCAAGGGAAGTAAAAGCAAAAATAAATGAATGGGATTATATCAAACTAAAAAGCTTCTGCACAGCAAAAGAAACCATCAACAAGGCAAAGAGACAGCCAACTGAATGGGAGAAAATATTTGCAAATAACGCATCAGATGAGGGTCTAATATCTAAAATATATAAAGAACTAATAAGACTTAACAACAACAAAAAAAAACCAACCAATTGAAAAGTGGGCAGAAGACCTAAACAGACACTTCTCCCACGAAGAAATACAAATGGCCAGCAGACATATGAAAAAGTGCTCATCCTCATTAGCTATCAGGGAAATGCAAATCAAAACCACAATGAGAGACCACCTCACACCTGTTAGAATGGCTGTTATCAACAAGACAAGGAGTAACAAGTGCTGGAGAGGATGTGGAGAAAAAGGAACTCTGGTACACTGCTGGTGGGAGTGCAAACTGGTACAACCACTGTGGAAGGCAGTGTGGAGGTTCCTCAGAAAATTGGGAATGGAGCTACCATTTGACCCAGCAATCCCCCTTCTGGGGATCTACCCCAAAAGACTTGAAAACCTTTGTCCACAAAGACTTATGTACCCCAATGTCCATCGCGGCGCTGTTCACAGTGGCCAAAACATGGAAACAACCAAAGTGCCCTGCGACAGATGACTGGATAAAGAAGCTGTGGTACATATCCACAATGGAATATTACTCAGCTGTAAGAAAAGATGAAATATTGCCATTTGCAAC
>PVJL010003642.1:47130-151499 GCA_004026885.1 Lyroderma lyra
CTAACAGATGTCACCCCAATAAGTCTAACAATAAAAATGAATTTAAAATAAATAAATAAATAAATAAATAAATAAATAAATAAATAAATAAATAAAACTGTGGTTTAAGTTTCTTCCTTCCTTTTGTAAAATATCTATATATGAACATTCTATATTTACCCACATTAGTAATTCTGGATTATTTTTTCAGGACCAAGTATACCACAAGCACTTATGAAAGTTCTAATTGCATACATAGTCTTTCCCTCCCGATGGAGTTCAGATTTGTAAGACTACTCTTAATTCTACTGTTACTTCCGTGAAATCAGAAATAAATTGAGCATGTGGGATTTCATATGATTTTTGTTTTAAGAGTTCCTCACTGTGTCCATTAGCACAGTGAGGAACTCTTATGGGTGCTGAGGGCTGGTGTCCAACTAAGACTGAGCTCTGGGTCCCGAGCCCAGTGCTCAGGTGAATAATACCCATGCAACCTGTCTGAGTATCATGATTCCTTCCTTACACACTGGAAGTTCCTGAGAAGTTGTGGCAGGCACCAAATGTTTAACTCCAATAATGGAAAAGGATTACCCATTTTCTATAGCATGTTAACAAGGGAATTTAAAACTTTTGAGGGGGAGACATATATGTGCCTTACAGGTGAACAGGGAATTCTGAATTAAGACATATACATTTGAGGGGGGTGCCAGGTGTCACAGAGAAACTATTAGGGGATGTTTGTCTCAACAATGCATGGCTACTACTTGAAACCTACATAAAGCCAAGTGAGTAGTTTGTCTTCACAGGTTGAAATTATCCAACAAAGGAGGTGACAAAAGTATATCCCCAACTGAAAAAAATTTATTCCTAACCAACAGATAATAAAGGTTATAGCTTATGGTCATGAAATTCAACTTAATGTGGTTCTGTATTTTGGAGATTTATGACTTTAGGAATCACTGATGAAGAAGTCAAGGATATTAAATAAATGCAATTATAATTGAATGTTTAAAATGCTTCATTTGTTTATATAAATAAATAATAGAGACTTCTATGTTACATTCTTTTTTAAATGGCTTCTAAAATTTTAGTATTTTAAAAGCACGGAAAAAAATTTTTAAGTTGCAGCTCTTTAATAACTTCAAGGACTATCCTTTTTAACTCATGTGTATGGCTCTTATCAGGAATATCAATGCAGAATTTTTAAAGCACCTCAACATAAATTAAAGTTTTCGAAAAAGGGGTGAACCTGAATGTTGACTATCACCTGATATTTCAAAGATTATACTGGATTTTTAAAATTTTTTGCCACTCCCAAAAATTTTAATTTGTCTTGCTGAACAATTTGAAGCTTGGAGCAAATGGAGAAAAACCATGATTCACAGTGAATTCACCAATGGAGTCCAGCACATCCATGATCTCCTCTCTAGAACATTTATCTCCTCCTCGCAGCAAGTGCTGTTTGCCAGTCAACCCTGCTTTAGGGATTAACATGAGAACCCCGAGAAAGAAAGATTCCATCTTGTTGGACAGAGAGCAGAGTGTTTCTTTCCCAAACCAGATTTCCGATTATTAAACAAGATTTCCACAGTTTTTGCAGGAGTTCTCCTCAGATACGTACTGGGTCATATCTTATTTCACAGTAAGAATGCAAACAGCACATTTGCAAAAGTTTTTCTTTCTGTTTTCAGTGAATTTAGTTCTCTGGCTGGAGTGAGATCTTTGGTTACATCAAATCTCCAATTGGCAGAGAACCAAACCTCATTTTTCAAAGAAAACATTGTCATGAAAAATATTTTTTAAAGTAGCTGTAATTTTGCCTAAAGCAGCTGTTGGTAGGTAAGCAGTGGAGTGGCATAGGGCCCAAGGGAAATGTTCTTTCTCAAAAACACTTTTTATTCTCTGAAGACGTGATAAAACATTCTTTAGTGTGTCAAATAGTTGTTTTGGACTTCCAGCCAAATATGTCCTGGGAACCTCAGCAGATTAAATGTCTCAACAAAAGGAAACATGTAAACTTGTGAGGCCTATCAGACAACAAAATGCTTTGCAGCTAACAGTAAGAGCTGAATTACCGGTAGTGATAGGTCCCCCTCAGTCCTGAACCCCTGGAGAGCAGCAGAGTGGATCTGCTAAACCAGAGTCTGTGTTTAATTCAACAGTTCAAATACAGTAGTTCGTCACTGAGCTGTGTGTGGGACAGGAGTTAGGAACTTCCAGAGATGAAGGTACTGAGTGTAGAAGTTCACCATCAGGACCCTGGGGAAGCAGTGTCTGTGTTTGATACCCTTTTACCTCTTATTAGTTGTGCGGTGGTGGGCAGGGTACTCAGCCGTCAGGAGGCATGGCTGTGGTACTAACCACAGGGTTGTTATGAGGATGAAATGAAGTAAAATCAGGACCAATCTTAGAACAGTCACACAGTCCTTGAGGATCTGTGCTCTCTCCTCCGAACCCTTGTCTGGTGCAAAGGCCTTTGGCCCAGGGTGTATTTAATAGGCAGGGCTCACTTACTTTCTAGAGACAAATTCCTTCAAATTGATCTAAGCAGGGAATGATTCATTGGCTCAAACGTGTAAGAAAAATGAGGTTATGGATGAGAAGATCAACTGTTTAAATGATGTGGTCCTCTGTCTCCCTCCTCTTCCTCTCTCCCTTGGCTCTCTCTGTCTGCTGTTGTGCTGTCTTATTCTCTCCTTCTATAGCCTTTCTCCACAAGATGGGAATATGGCTGTCAGTGAGCCCAGATCCATGGCCTTCCAGCAGACCCCACTTGCAGTGAACAATTTTCCATTCTAACTCTACAGAAAAGTCCTAGAAAGGACTGGGTTTGGTTTACTTGAGACATGCCCTCATCTGTCACAAACTGTCCTTTTCAAGGGGCAAGACAGGTCCTATTAGGGAAAGAAGTAAAGTTAAGCAAAGGAAACAATAGTTACTCATACCTGTGAGGATGAGGTAAGGGAACCCCACCTATCCCAGGTCAGTGCCCAGGGGCAACAGCAACTGATGGCCATCTCCTCAGGCTTCTCCCATGTCCTGTCCTGACTAAAGGCCCGGGTCTGAACAACATCTCTGCTCTGCAGTCATGGGGTTCCTCCTCCATTGTCTAAGGCCATGCTGGACACTTTCTTGCCACCTTGGTCTTCTGTGAGGTTGGCCAGGGAAGGACAAGAAATCCACAGGTTGTACTGCGCCTTTGTTTTTATGCTCAAGACATATACGAGGGCTGTCCAAAAAAATGCAGCCATAAATGCTATTTTTTTTCATATTACATGGCTGGATACTTTCCAGACAGCCCTCGTAGCCCTGATTCCTCTTTGCAGATCTACAGGAGTCAAGGCAATGCCATTATTACTCAGTTTGAGTAACAGATGGCTGTGTCTCCTATTGGCCTTTAGGAACATGTGTGGAGGGAGGTGGACAAGGTAGATTGCAAGTGGTAAACAGTGAACATTGTAGGTTTGAGTGTGATGAGGACTGGACATCCAAGGACCCAGGTCCCAGGCTTTTCACTTATTCCTAGTGTCAGCTCCATCCTGTCAAGAGGAGGATATGAGGTCCCTATAGTGGGCTGTCAAGATGGCAGATGTAGAACTCAGATGAGACACTCAGAATAACTATCTATTAGGAAAATTAAGGTAGTGACAAACCAAAATCCTCCTGATTTGTCAGATCTAATAACTCAGACAATTCTTAATCTAATAAACAAATGTAAACACAAAAGTGCCCTGTGACAAGGGGTAACAGGGTAGGGCAGAAATGACCAGGCATCAACAGCAGCCCTCCTTTGGAGAAAATGGAGTTCATGATGAAGATCTGTGAGGGCAGAGATACTTTTGATTAGAGCTACCCACAGAATTATTAATAATAGGGAAGAAGAAAATAGTCCTTGAGGAGTTAAGACATGTAAAAAGTTTTTTGTGCTTTCAAAGTACTAACATTTAGAAGTGATTTTTTAAAAAATAATAGTCTATATCCTAAAATTTCTATATTACAATGAACAAATTAAAAGACATATTTAAAAACCTGGTTATGAATTTATTTATTTAATACCCTTGATTTTAGCATTAGCAATTTCAAAGATCATAAAGTTGAATTTCACATTTATAACCAAAAACTTCAGGGAAGTATATTGGATTAGGGGCCCACTCTATTTCAGTATGACCTAATTATACCTACAACCACCTCATTTCAAAATAAGGCCACTCTGAAGAACTGGGGATGAAGACTTTGACACAGGAATTTTAGGGGAAAGACAATCAACTAATAATAATATCCCAAGGGAGGAATAGAGACTAGAAAGAAGCACTTTTTAATCCAGGGCAATAGCATTTTTAGTGCTACTGACGAGTTTTTTATTATTGTAATAGTTTATGACTGTTTCATTTACTTTCAAGGGATTAAAAGTATTTAAGAGCAACGTATTTCCTGAAAATGTTTAAGGTTTCAATTAGTGTTTAAATGCTTTGAAATAGCTGATTTGTTAAAGTCATATACTTTGGGGTATTTTTAATGTAAATAGTATGAGCATATCTAGATGAATTAAGTTAAAAATTAGCAAGTGAATACTAGAAAAATGGTAATGAGTGTTCCATAAAAGGAAGCAAATACTAATAAATGTGTTAATAGGACACTGCAGTAAAACTCTGATACAGAGTATCATTAAATCCTCAAACATCCCTGCCCATTTCCCAGGTCTCTCAGTGTAAAGAAGAGCCACCTATGGAATTCTGAGTCCCACTGAGCCTGGCAGGAGGTCTTTCAGGTGGATGGTGAAGGACTTTGAATGCTAAACTAAGACCGATTTTCAAACATCTGTAGACTGCATAATCTCTTGCTCAGATAATAACTCATATGTGAACTCAATCTATAAAGCAGTTTAAAGCCAATGTTCCCCCCTGTCATTAGGGCAGTGTTTCTTTGAATGTCATCCCTGCACCCCTTGCTTCAGAGTCACCTAGAGATAATAGTTAAGAAACAGATTTGTGGGCCTACAGTAGACTGACTCCCCAATTCAGAAGTTTAGCATTGGTGGGGTCCAGGCATCTGCATTTTAACAAACACCTAAGTATATTTCATAGATACGCTAAGTTTGAGAATTCTTATTTAACTTCACATATGTTGTGGCACAAATTTGCCTTAGCCCATGTTAGACTAAGAATCTGGGTTTGAATTCTGATTTCTCCACTTTGCAGCTCCTTGTTTTGGGTACGGGACTCATCTGGCTATACCCCCATTTCACTGCCTTAAATAGTATTGCCCGTGTCCAATTAAACAATGCAAATAAAGCCCTCAGCACACTCAGAAATCCCAAGTGCTCACTGTGGGACATCAGCATCAGCCATACCAGTGTTAGCTTTACTACCACTACCATTCTTCTAGTGACTTCTACCAGGTTGGCCTAAGTGGGGGAGTTTAGGAGAACTAATAATCACCACGAACTAAATGAATGCCTGCTTTTCCTCCCCCTGGGAGATCAATCACAAGCCATCACCTGCGGTGGGGTGCTCCCCTTTCTCACTATTCGTCTGGGGTTCATGTTTTAATCGTGGTGACCACAGCACCTCTGCCCCAGTGGTGGGTCTTGGTTGTTTCAGTTGTCTGGCCTATGGTTCTCAAACATTATAGTGCATGTGAATCACCTGAGGATTTCGTTAAAATGCTGCTTCTGGTGTGTGGTATCTGGGGCAGGGCTAAGACGCTGTATTTCAAAGAAGCTTCCAGGGAACACGCTGGCTGCTGGTCCAGGAAGCACCCTCAGAGAGGCAAAGTTCAGGACGATGGTGCACTCTGTGTGGCGCTCCCCGGATCGCCGCCACGTGCTGTTCCTGCCACATAGCTTGTATTTGGGGTTAGATCACCCCAGAGATGCTGCTGCCAGCCATCAGTCTCAGGGGCTCTGGAGAAAGATGTAGGTGGTGGTGCGGTCCCTCCCTCCAGGACTTCTCTGCAAGCCATGGACGCCATTCTCTGATAAGTAGGAACTTTGTTTTATTTATGTAGATATGACTGCAATTATTATTGTTGCTATTGTATAAAATAGAAGATCTGGAGCGATATATGCACTTATGATAGACTTTTCCTTGAGAAACTCTACATAATATTCTCTGTTTTTATAGTTATAGAATGTTGCTCGTTGACAATTGAATATAGGAGAAAAATAAAAAGAAATTTTCTCCAAGGATAGTATAAAATAGCTATTGAATTTTCACTCTAGCCTTTGTGTCTGCAAAAGAAGAGCATGATATGGGTATTTGAAAATAAAATAAGCCTCCTGACGGCCTTGCTTCCTCTTGCTTAGGCTGTTACTCGGGTCTCTACAGCATGAAATAACAAATCCCGCCACACGGGGGAAGCAGAGCATCGCTCTTGCCACACCGAACTACAAAGCCAGGCTTTGAGATGAGGGTTGAATTTTAAAACCTTGAAGTTAGAATTGGAAAATAACAGAAACTATCTCACTAGTATGAAACCTCTTCTGCTGGTTGAAATGTCACAGGTATAACTTTCTAACTTCAAAGTTCATTCGAAGAGTCATGCTTTAAGTAAACTCTATTATTAAGAGAAACAGGTCATCTCTTTTGCTGTGTTTATCCCCCAAACCTTGCAGGGGGGCAGGGAAACGGATGGAGGAGGTGTGGCATGCCTGCGGCATTGATTAATTTCAGTCCAGTCCAGGCTATCATTTTGACCATGGCTTCTGGCAGAATACAGGAACAGGCAGGGGGAAGAAAAGACGAGAAGCCTTTGAGGAAAGAAAACGGATTTGAGTAAATGCCTCATCCAAAGAGCTGAAGCAGAAGGCAATCTTAAAGACTCACATGAAAAAGCAAAACAACTTGACCTTGAAGAATCACTTTGAAATTGTTGAGGTGTCATTTGAGCTGGCATCTGGAATGGCAGCTATTCTGGGAGGTGACGGGATTTATCTTCATTTTTTTACTTGGTACTGTGAGGTTAGCCTTTGAAGGCATGCCATTTTGGGTGTGCTTCTGTTTCGTCTCTATGTAAACTGACATCCATGTTCTTGGGTGGAAAGTTAGGCATTCCATGAAATACACATGCATGCAAGTTCAATAATTTGTCATTCAGCTATGGTCTCATGTCACACAGAAATAGCAAAATTCTAAAGGAAGACATGAATTCTCCTTGCATCCCATTCCTCTCCCTTAAGGCTATTGGTTGAACACAAAGGAGAAATTTTAAGGCAGATCTTGGTCACTGAATCCCTGTAATGATGTCCTCCTTCTGTGGGTATATATGCTAACTCAGCCATGAGTCACCTGCTGGCTGACCTGGCCTCAGGATGTGGGGCTGGGCAAGGCACTCTCAGTGTCAGCTCTGTAACACGAGTGAAAATGTGGACACGGTTCACAAAGGCAATCACAGAGGAGCCCCGAGCTCTGGGTGCTGGAGCATGTGAATGCCAACCGGTAAACCTACTGAATCTCTTCATTCCATTACGTTGTCATTAGTCCAGCTCTGACTTTTGAGCTTCAGTCATACATATGCAAACTGCCTACCTGAGACCTACTTGAAGACACTACGTCTTCCTGAGTGCTAACCAGTCCAGCGAAAGGCAGCACCATAGTCATCCTGGACTACACCTTTTCCTCATTCTCACCTGTAAATAACTAGCAACATCTTTTGTTTCTATTTTCCAAATGTCTCTTGCACCTATTAGCCTCTCCCCACCTCCATTATCACCACCTTAGTCTAAACCATAATCGTCTTCACCAGCAGTGCTGCAAATCTTAAGACCATCCTCTCTGGCTGCTCACAACCGAATCAATCCTCCACCCAGGACTCTATGTGGTGCTTGGAAATGTAAATCCACATACATTTTGGACTTACTTAAAATCCTTTAATTTAAGTACATTGCTTTCCTAATTCAAATACCTTCCCTTGGCCTCTGGTGACCATCTACACAAACCATATTCCCATCTGCCTGAAACTTGCCTGGTTTTACTACTTGAAGTACTATGTCCCAGGAATCCTCTCATCCCCACAAACCAGAACAGCCCTTCACCCAAAGCCCTATGAAGTCCTCTCCTACCGGCTTCTCTAGCTATGTCCCATTTCACTTTGCTCCATACTTACTAGGATTGAACCACACTCACCTCGTGTTGTCCTGTGAGCAGCAGAGACCTCTTCTTGTCCTCAGCCTCTGCCCTGCTCTTTCCTGTGTGACTCCTGTTGCTTGACCTTCACATGCTGGCTTTGTCATACCCCTCAGGCCAAGTCTCCATGGTCCTTCTTCAAGGAACTATACCTATCCTTACCTCCACCAAACAAGCTGGTCTTATATCTAGGTAATTGTTTTATGTGATTTCTTCATTAGAAGGTACACTTCTCAGAATTAGAACCTCTTTGCTTTTCTTTGCCTAGAAGAGTGTCCAAAGAATAATTGTCGTCAGTAAATATTTGTCGAATAAATTTTACAAATGTGCGAACCTCAGGTATCTCTTTGTTAGCTCTAATTAAATTTTCTGTCAATCTTACTTTACATTCTCAATTTACTCTCTCAGCTTAGTTCAGGGGCTTTAAAACTATAATGTACTGATTAAACAACTCTATCTTTCCGTAAAATTCCAGAGATTCTGATCTGTAAGTGAGCAGTAAAGGACTCTGTATTTAGCCAACTCTCCCCGCAACACACACACCGTGGGGGTGGTCTGCAGGCCATATTTGAGTGCTGGTGAGTCCTACCTTTTAACTAGCTTCTTCTGCACCTGCTATCCCATCCCAGGTTTATTTCCCACTAAATAGCCACCCCTGCCTGCCATCCAATTCTCCAAATTTTCCTAATTCAACATTTAATTGACAAACACCTTCTCCTTATTGGGAATCCAAGGATGAAAGACATATGGTTTTACTTCAATTCCATCTAGCATTTCCTATTTATTGTCCAGGAACCAGATTAAATGTTACAGTTTTAGGATGCTTTCCATAAATTCCCTCACAGAATTACTTGATTTGCCAAATCAAATTTGATTTTCATTATTTTTGCTGCCAACATATAGGTTCATATTTTAAAATAGGAACTATAAATTTTATCTGATTACATGTCTATCTCTTCCAAGAAAGGATGTTCTCCTTGAAGGCAAGGATCCCATCTTATCCATGTTTATTGTTCCTCAATTTAGCAAATAGTTGGTGCTCAACAGATCTGTGTAGAATGGTTAGATGAATGGATGAACAATAAACTCACTGATGAACTTAGAGAAACAGATAAGCAAATAACCACAATACTATGGAATAAATAATATATAGAGAAACAATTAGTTGTGTTGATTGTGGGGAGGTTTTGAACAATTCAAAAGAGAAGGTAATAGTTTATGTGGGTTTTGAGGTGAAAATGTTTGAGAATCAGGTGGGAGAAGGTGGATGGGTATGCCAGGAATGGGAACCACATGACATGAAGTTCAGAGGACATGACATGCTCAAGAACTAGCAGACACACCTGTGTGGTGTGAGATATGTTAGGAGCAGGATCTGCAGAATGAAGCTGGGAGGCTGGGCAGGGAGGCAGCTGAGCCCAAGGTAATTGCAGCTATCTCCCATAGAGATAGCTGATGGCAGTGTAGAGGCTTGAGGTTAAGGGAGAGTCTGGAAGCAGGGATGCTAGTTAAAAGGCTTTTTAGAAGACAATAAATTAGGGCTAAAACTAGGGCAAGGGCAGGGATCCTGGAAATGAGTGGTGTGGTAGCAGAATCATGACCCCCAAGGATACCATGCCCTCACCCCAGAACCTGTGTTACTTTACATGCCAAAGGCGAATGAAGGTTACTCGCCATCTAGCTTTGAGATGGGGAGATTATCCTGGATTCTCAGGGTGGACCCAGTGCATTTTCAAGCATCCTTAAAAATAATGGAGAGAGGTGGAAGAGAAAGAGCCAGAGAGATGGCAGGGTGGGAAGGACTCAGCCTGATGGAAGATGGAAGAAGGGGCCATGAGCCTAGGAAAGCCTGTGGCCTAAAGAAGCTGGACAAGTCAAGGACACAGAATCTCCCCTAGGAACACAACCCTGACACCTTGATTTTAACCCAGACTTGTCAGACTTTTAACTATGACACTGTAAGATAAGAAATGTGTTGTTTAAGCCATCAAGTTTGTGGTAATTTGTTAGAGAAACAACATAAAATTAATAGAAAAGGCTTATCTGAGAGACATGCAGAAGGTGGAATTGAAAGAGAAACAACTGAGATGTTATTCTGTTATTCTCCAGGCTTTAGTTCTGTAGATTGAAGTTATTGAGGTCTTTTATGAGAATAGTAGTTAACTGGAAGAGATGCAAATGGCATCTGTAGATGCTCAGGGAGAGAGACATGTCCAAGATGACTGTAAAATTCCCAGATTGGGTTCAAATAACTGAAACAGGGAAGGGAGGAAGAACAGGTTGGTGGGAAAAGAATGGGAGTTCAATTTCTGACATATTACAATGGAGATGCCATGGGACAGCCAAGGAGAGTCCATCATCCAGTTGCAAACATGAGTTGATCTCAGAAGAGAAGTCAAGGCTGTAACAACACACTGAGAGCTACAGGAGATTCTTGCAAATTGGGATTGAACGAGGTCCCTCAGGGAAATGCTAAGAGTGGGCACAGAGCCCAATCTTTGGGGTGAACCATGTAAGGTGGAAATGGAAACAAAAAGAGAGAAAAGTGAAAAGAAGGAAATACATAGAAACAAACAAGGTCAGAGCAAAGATGGAAATCTTAAGAGCTTGGTGCCATGGGATCCAAAAACAAGAAGAAAAGACCAATTGGGTCAAATGTGATAGAAAGGTCAGGTAGGATGGGGCCAGGGGTCACTGGGTGGCTTCTGGTGCTGACCTAGAGCTCCAGATGAATAGGTAGCCTGGTTTGCAATTCTGCCTCTGTCACTAGTAGTTGTATGACTTGAGGCAGTGACCTCATTGGGTCATAGTTTCCTCATCTGTAAAGTGAGACACTACATTAGTTTCCTCGGGCTTTTATGGGGCTTAAAATCACAAGATTTATTCTTTCACAGTTCTGGAGACCAGAAGTCCGAAATCAAGGTGTTGGCAGGTCTGTACTTCCCCTGGAGGCCCTAGAGGAGAATCCATGCCTCTTCTGGCTTCTGGTGGCTGCCCCATTTCTTGGCTTGTGCCTGCATCACTCCAGCCCCTGCTTTGCAGTCACATTGCTTCCTCCTCTTCTCTCTCTATAACATTCTTCTGCCTCTCTTATCATGATATTTGTCATTGAATTTAGGGCCCACCATGATAATCCAAGATAGATGCCTCCTCTCAAAATTCTTAATGTAATTTTAAATATACACATATATATAGCCATATAAGGTAATAGTCACTCTTTTACCATATTCAGTAAATATTCAGTTTCTGAGGACTAGGACATGGAGATATCTTTTGGGGGGCTACCATTGAACCTATTACCAATGAACTGGTGTACACTCAAACCAAATAATCTCTTATAGCGAGTCACCAACAGACTGACTACGTGGGAAACTCTGTTATTATTGACCACAAGTGCAAAATAATTGATAGAGTAAGTAAGTATTTATTTTAACAGCAAGAATAGCTTATCTGGGTTGCATTAATTTTTTTACAGACTGTCACATGCCTCACTGTGGTTGGTGTGTCCCTGACCCACACATACAGTGGAGCCCTTTGGTGAGCTGTACCCTTTTTCATTACTTGCCTGACTTATCTTTCTATTGACTCTTTTGCAAATTCTTTGCAGAGTAATGTTTGGCAATTATCAATGGTATAAGGAAAAAATTTTGATTTTAGAACATTAAGAAATTTTATTTAATTTCTTTTAAATACATTAAGTGTGTTCTGTGAACATGCTGGTGGATAGGAAGGGGAACCCCTATGTCAAGTAAATACTTTAATAATTGGAGAATCTAGGAATGTATTCAGTGTTCAGAGACAAAATTTACATACAAAGTGGTTTTCTAAATTGCTTTAAAATAGTTTTGAGCCTTAAGCATTTTTCTTGCTTACATTTTTGGATTGCTTTGTAAGCTCTTATTTCACAGAGAGTATAAAGGCACACTTTAGCCCTGTTAGCCAGAGTTAATTCAAATCCTGATCTAGATGAGTCTCAAAAACAAATGAGTTTTTCTGAAGACTTAAAAGAAACCAACTTGCTTTTTTATTTGGCATTTGTGCCAAACCAGAAGGGACAACTCCTTTCTCACTGTCAACCAACCCTTCCTTAATTGGGGTACATTAAGAAAATTTGTTTCTCTATGAGCCCTTAACTGTTACAGCCTGACTTCCCTTTTGCTAAGATTAAACATTTCTCAAGGAAAAAAGATGTGAAGAAAAACCTTCAAACTTTCTACGAGTCTCCAAGCACCAGCAGCACACACCACAGTTAGTAAAGGTTTGTTTGTGATGTGTGTGAACAAGGACAAACTTTTCATTAACATTTTGGGTAACTTTACAGCTGATCTCTATTTTAGAAGCTAGGCATTTCTATCCATTGTGTTTCCAGTATTTGAGACCTTTTCCCTACTCTGTAGGAAATAAGGGAGGAAAAACTTAAGAATTTCTAAGCCCTTCAAAGGCTAAGAAACATGTTGAAATCTCTTAAAGCTAAATGCTAGAGAAAGCAAAAAGCAAACAAAAAATAAGTAAAAATAAAACACCCACAAAAGAACCTGCACAGTTTTTTCAATATAAATTGTATTTACTAAATGTTCCTTAAAAAGGCCATTTTCAGGGAAAAAAAAAAAAAGAAGCAAGGTTTACCTGCAAAGGACTAATGACAAAATAAATGAAGTGACTGGTGAAGAGGGCACATTGCAAGTGGCCTGTACATGTTGCAAAGGCGGTGCTTCCTGCCCCAGTAAGAAGGAGTACTACACGGACTATAAATGTACCTGCCACTTCATTGTTTGCATTGCCTGAGTTTTGGTCATATCATTCCCCTGTTTAAAGTCCCAATCTCCTAAGTCTGGCTTGTAAGTATGATCAGGACTTTGCTTACCTAATTAGTTTCTTGTCCCTCTCACTTGACAGCCCTGTCTTCTCTGACTGCATCATACTCTGTTTCCTGGGCTCTGTCTCCTGTCTCTGTCATTCACCCCTCAACCCTTGTCCCAGGCCTTGCTTCTTGGCCTGCCTCTCGGTGCTTGTAAGTGCTGTTTCTTCTTCTCAGATGAGTCCCTCATTCCTCTTCAGTTGGCTAGCTAGCTACTAGTCTTCTGTTCTTAAAATCCAGCTTCTGTGATATCAGATTCTTTCAGATGTCTTCTCTGAATAGCACCTCTTCTTTTAGGATTTAACAACCCCCTTTCCTTTGGGTTCAGATAGCACCCTCTTTTATAGTACTTATCACCACCCACTATTCTCCTGCCAATCTCATTTCACTAATCTTCTTGAGGACACAAACTATTACACTTAATAGTTGCTCAATGAATGTTTTTTGAATAAGAAACTGAAGAAAATATTTGAGGCTTAGTGTGTGGTTTTGATGAGCTAGAAGACCATAAAACTTGCATCTACTAAGAGAGGAGCTTTCTTACCTGCTTTAGTCAGTGTGAGTGCACAGACTAAATATTTTCAGGACAAACATGTGGTTTCTTTGTCACTGAACCCAGTTTAGCTCAGAAGCTCCCATTTTCTTGGATGGCAAAACTCTAAATCTTGCCACCTTTAGATAACTCAATCACTTCTGATTTAAACTCAGTCTCCCTTGGGTGAATACTGTTACATCCAAAGTCTCTCCATTGCTTGTCCCCCTACCCCACCGCACCCCACACTCCTTTGTGTATGACCCCAGTGTCATGGAGGAATCCCAGGCCTCCGGGCTCATCTAGCTCCCTCAGCAAAAGTAACGTATTGCCTGTGCCCTCCATGTAGGCAACTGTGAGGACCGTTCCAGGGAGCTTGCTAGTCTCTCTCTGGACTGGAACCCACCTCAGCTTGTGTTACATGCTGATTTTCTAAGACTCAGCTGTGACCTTTACTGGACCCTAGCTGGGACTTACAACTCTGTGTAGCATCTGCTTTAGGGATCTTTGACTGAGATACAGCTATCTCTTCAGCTCTCTGCCACTTGTCCTGCTGACGTGGGCTCATACAAAGTATTGAGAACATTTCCTCATCCATGGGAGCCCACAGAAACCCAGGGAGGTGTGTGGACAGCTCTCTCGGGCTCTGCCTCTCCTCCTGCTTGACCTTAGCTCCCTCCAAAAAGCCCCCTTCCTAGTGGTAGAGGCCATGGAGGTGAATAGGAGAGTGACCTGCTAGGAGTGGCCCATAACCTCTGAGTCTGTAACCTTTAGTCCCCAACTTTGAGCTTTCTTCAGGCAGGCTCTTCAGCTCCCTATATGAGCTCACCCTGCGCCTTACTCAAATGTAAGGGTTTCTCTTCCAGAGGTTGGTTTCTCTGTATCACGTCCAGTACATGAGGGTTTTAAACAAGGACCCTACACTGTTCCCCAGGGGCCTGGAATAGGGAAATGACTTCTGGACATAGACTATGGTTTCTCTCTATATGCTGCCTCATCTTCTATTTTAGATTGACTGGTGGTCAAGGCCAGAAATGTATCCCATTCCTCTCTCCCTCTCCTCAGCCAAGGGCAGGGTATATGAGGTTTAGATCCTGCAGATTTAGGGAAGAAATATGTGTTGAAAACATTGGTATACAAAGGTGCTCCATTATGTTAATGTACTTCTTCATAGTGGCAGAAATGACAGGTATTAACAGTTGAGTACATAAGAATTTCTTTTTAAAAGCCAAAGAGCTATCTCCAACCCCTTGAAAATAAAGTATATGAGCTGACAATATTTTTTATGTGCTTCAGCTTTTAAAAAGAGTTTCAAAATTTTATTAATAATATCTTTAGATGTGGATATTGCATTAAAACACCCCTCCTTAACTCATTTTCTTCTGTTATATGTTCATAAACATACATCATTTTGGCGTTTCTATTTCTAAACTAATGATGAATTCTTCCAACCCTTAAAAGTCAGGCTATGGTGGTTCTAATTAAAATATGGTACATGTAAAACAGTGTTCTTAAAAAAATAAATTCAAAATACATTCACTCAGGAATTAGGTTGGGGGAAAAAAGAGAATCTATAAGTATAATTTGCTACTTAAGAATACAAGAACAGTTCTTATTAAGACCAACAGATTTTTAATGATTATTTATTTTTTAATTATTATTTATACAATAAGCAAAGAATATGATTGGGAACAGAATGCCAAGAGGTCAGAATTGACTAAGAGACTTCCTCAGAATGGGCCAACACTACTTAACACTGTTCAGTGGCAATGAGTACATTGAGTTTTCCTATTTTCTATACACACACGCTAAGTTTAGATTCTCTAATTCCCAAATCATCTGCATAAAGCTAGGCTTAACCCCATGCAAGAGCTCAAGATAGCCTTCATACTTTCTGCTAATTTTGGGGGAGCAATGGATAAAATCACCAAATTATCTATGTGACAAGAAAAGTGATCTGACACTGATGTCCCTCCTAAACCATAGATTATTCTCCTCAGAGTGATCAAAATGTTTCCAGCCTCATAGGACTATTGTTATAATAAGATGAAAGAAGGCAGGGGTTCCCTGGTGGTGCGGTGGCTAGGCTCCAGCACTGTCAACACCACAGCCTTGGTTCAATTCCCAGCCAGGGAACTACTCCCACTCCCCCCAAATAAACAAAAAAGTAAAACAAACAAACAAAAACCCCAAATAAGGCAAATGGAACCATTTGCTATTTAATTCACAGAATTGAAAATGAAACTAAATTTGAATTGAGTAGCTGGGAAAGATTGGAACCCCACCACCACCAAAAGCCAAGTTAACCAACCAGGTGCCCCAAGACCCAGCTGGGTGGGGTTCTTTAGAAAAATCACAGCAACACCTGAAAATGAGAACGTTTCCATGGTTGAATTTTGTGAGAATGTGGACATACCCTTGGAATGCCAATGCCAGCATAATTTGATATGAGATCTTGTGAAGAGTTTGACCATACTTATTCAAAGACTTAATATTTTGTTTATCTCTGGTCTTGAAATTCCACACATAGGAATTTACCTTAAAGAAATTTAAAACATAGAGTATATATATAAATTAAAAAAGAAGGCTCTTTTCAAACCACCATTTATAATAGTAAAAGACTGAAATCATTCTGGGTACATAACAATAATGAAATGGATTACTATTCAGCTGTTTAAAATAATGTTATGGAAGAATGTTTCGTATCATAGGAAGATGTGTGTGGCATATTGACAAAAAATAAGAAAGTCAAAATATTATGTACATTGTGATTTAAATTCTATTATACACACAAAAGATGACCTTGTACATGCATGCACACATAACACATATACACACCCCACCCCACCTCCACACACACACTCACAGACACGTACACACAAAAGACAAAACAAAACAATGACTGCAGATCTGTACAACAAGATGTAAACCGTGATTTTTTCTCTGGGTAGTAGGATTATTATTCTCATTTTCTTAGTTTTACTTGCTTGTACTATCCAAAATTTTCACAAAGAAACTTGTGTTTTTATAAAATAAGAGAAATTCAAGTTTAACAAAAAGAAGAGTATGTAATACTTTTTTTAATAAAGGTCATCTCCAAATCCTCAGATCATTGAATTAGTGCACATTATCTGTGTTTTCTTACACGAAAGCACTTTATTCTTCCTGTACCCTAACCTTTTCTTGTCTTATATTAGAAGGATAATATGATTTGTTGCTTGTCTCATTAAAGCTGGTTTAATGATCAAGGCATTCTTGAGACAAGGCAGATGTTTCTGATTAATTTACTCTAGTTGATTAGATTAAAACTCTGAAATGGAAATATTCACCCAGGTTGAAATTAGCTTTGCCTGAGTTTGTCATGCTAAATGATTGTAAAGCCTAGAATTATACTGACGTAAGTAGATTTACCTGAATTAAATATGCCTGTTTGGCTTTTACCTTTACTCTTTTTAAAAATTTAAAATTGTCATCTTTTGACATAAAATAGAATATCATAGTAGAAGCTAAGGCTCTTTATGTTTACTTTCATTTTGTTCATTTTAAATTCAACTGAAGAAACATCTACTGATTTCTTCCTCCCTATTAAGCCTGTGTTAGAGTCAGGGAGAGACAGGGAGTTAAGATTTCATTGCTACCTGCTAATGTCTCTGCTGGTGTGGAGCCTTCAGATGCATACGTATTGGGCAGGGGAAGGTGAAGTAGTTTGAAAAAATAATGCAGAAAATCACAGTATCCATTTTTAAGAACTAACAAATAGAATGCTGTAGCAAGGCCACAGGATCAGCTTGAGTAGTGGAAATAAAGTTAGACATTTAAGTTGAAAGGAAGACACTGAATATCAAATGAAGGGGCTTGCAATGGGCATCAACCAAATATTTTAACCAAGGGAACTTTCTATGAAGGAATGTGATGGACTGCAATAGGTAAGGAGAGACAGGGGACCCAGAGACTGGTGGGGAGGCCAATGTGCCTTTTACTGGCAATATTTCCTGAAGGCCCAGGCAGGGTTCATGGCAACATGAAGATGCAGCACAGGTCTCCAATGGCAAGGACAGGATTTGCAAAATTTGGACCTGAAATGGATCTGGTATGAATTATAAGGGGAATCTGAAGAAAACGTCCATCTACCAAGCATGAGAGACTTGAAAGGTAATAATGGCCTAACATCATGGACATGCTAATAATAGTGATGATGATGATGATGATGATGATGATGATGATGATGATGGTATTAAGGAGAGCAAGAAAAGCTGGTGAGGTTGTTTTACATATGTTAGGAGATGGCACCACGGACAGAACCTTGTGAAACCATCCAGCAACTGCTAGTGTGAGGCTGGAACTCCGGAAGGAAATCCAAGATGATATTTAAAGGGAAGGTGGAAGGGGCAAGAAAGGGAGAAAAGGGAAAGACTGAAGAAGAGTAGTCACTGAAGCCAAGGAAGGAAACATCAAGAAACGGGACAGTCATTCATTCATTGATTTATCCAATAAATATTCAGGACTTTATAGCCTATCGTGCATTCTTCTAAGTGCTGAGAATGGAGCAACGAATGAGGTAATGAATTCCTTGATGTCATGAGAATGACCAGGCACCTCATGCTTTAATTTATTTTAAAATCAGAAGAAAAACATAAACTTGATCAAAGACAATATTAAATATATATTTATCCTTACATCAATGCAGTTTTAAAATACAATTTTTAAATATGCCTGTAGGGAGGAAGGGGCCACACAGGCAAAAGTGCCCAGAACCCACAAAAACCTAAAGGGCCTAGAGGCTGCTTTGGAGTGAAGGCCAGGGACCGTCTCCTGAGAAGACTTGAATCTGAGGACACAGGAAGCTGGGAAATAGCATGTAGCAGTCAAACCAAATGAGTCCTTCCTGAGAGAGGTCATTCTGGCTGGCAGTTTGCAAGCCCCTGGTATCCTTCAAGGACAGACAAGAGTAGAGTGTTAAGAACTAGACTGCAACGGGTTTAGAGGGGATGGGAGGAAAGACCAGGAAGGTCTTCCTTAAACTATGTATTGAGAAAAGGATGATGGACTAGTTATTGGAGGAGGAAGTCAGGTTCTATGTCTTTACATGTTAGTATTGCTTTACATTAACTTCTTTTGTGCACCTTGATTCCACGTTACTAAATACTGTTAACACTGTCAGGGGAGAAGCTTGTGAAATTGAATAAATAATCAAATCCTTTTCAAATGGTATTACAATGTTCTTTGGGCTCCATAGAGCCAAAGATAACGTCTGCTAATATTCAGGAGATGGTAAATTAATACTGTCTAATGAAATGAATTTGCAAACTGTCCACAACTCTTTTGACTTTTCCAGTCCTTAAAATGGTACATTAATGTGACCTAATGTGACAGTTACTATCTCCCATGTCATATTTACCCAAATAATCTTCCTCTTCTCATCTTTCTCCTGATATTATTTAAACAATAGTGAAGAGATCATTTAGGTATCCATCTCCTGGTTTGTTGTTACTGTTGTTAGCCTCATTAATTTTCAAGAATGTTTCATACACCAAAGGCTCTATGACTCATCCCAACATACATAGCAATCAGAACTAAATTGAATTAGGAGGCTCTGTCTCCAACCACTTTGCCTTTTGTTTATTCCAGTTGTATTGCTCAGAAAAATAGTTTTGGGAACTAAAATGGTGATTTCTTTAGTCATTATTCTAGCCTGTGGAATACCTACTCACTCGTCTTTCAAGAGTGGACTCAAATGTTTTTTATCCTATGAAGGCTTTTCTCAGCCCCTCACTCCAGCTGAGATGAATGCTTTCCTATTTGATATTTTCCCAATCTGAACATACTTCCATCATAATGGTCAAAGAGTCTGAATATCAGAGTGAAACCTGCTTAGGTAACCTCATTTTCTTTTGTCTCAGTTTCCTCATTTATAAAATGAGAATGATGTATTGTACTCATTTATTCTTCTAGAATTATTATAAAAATTAAATGAATTAATATACACAAAGCTTTTAGAACTTGTTTTCAGTAAATGTGAGTGATTGTTTATAACGTGTCATATTTCCTTCCTAGATTGTAAGCAATGAACTTCCCTGCTCGTTTGCTTGGTCATACGGTGCCCTGGGTGTTACTTATAGGAAAGAAAAGGACATAACAAAGGAGAGCTCTCCAATGGGACTCCTCTTCTTCTCTCATTTGCCTCCTCCATATCCATCGATATCCAGCCTGCGTATTTTATCTCTTAAGTATCTTTGACTCTCTACCTTCTCTTTAACAGCCCACACCACATTTTACTTAGATAATTGTGAGGACCTTCTGACTAATCTTCATCTTCTCCTGAACACTTGCTATGTGCCAGTCCATGTTCTACATGAAGCCGAAGGGAAGTTTCTGAAATCTAATAAATCAGAATGTGTTAGTCTAAGCTTAAAACAATTAAGTGGCTCTCTTGTGATCTATTAGATATACCCCGCCCCATGTCATACTCAGCCTGAGCCCCTCTGCTCCTCACTCTGTGCGTTCTCATAACCACACGGGCCTTTGTTCCTGTGCTCCCTCTGCCTGTGGGCCAGGCATGCCAGGGTGGAGAAGGCAGCCTTCCTCTGCCTTCTGTCTCATTTATATCCATGAGGGGAAACCCCCCAAAATAAAAATGTATTTATAAAAAATTGTCTGTTTATTCTTACATGTTTAAACTCAGTCACCTTCCAAGTACTATCCTTCTGATTCAATACACTTTTTCCACTGCTCAGAACAGTTTTTGAACTTGTCAGTTTTGATGCCTTTTAGTGCTTCCACCATTTGGTCGGGGGGTACTCCCTGGCTGGGAATCGAACCCAGGCCACAGCATTGAGAGCACCGAAGATTAGCCACTACACCACCAGGGGACTTCGCTTCTGCCATTTTTTGTTTCACCTCTTCCACATCGGCAAAACATCTCCCTTTGAGGACTTTTTTTTTTTTTTTTTTTAAATTTTTTTTTTTTTTTTTTTTTTTTTTTTTTTTTTTTTTTTTTTTTTTTTTTTTTTTTTTTTTTTTTTTTTTTTTTTTTTTTGCTTTTTGGTATGTGGGTAGCTCCCTGACTGGGAATCGAACCCAGGCCGCAGCACTGACAGCGCCAGCGCCGAAGCCTTAAGCCGCTACACCATCAGGGAACTCCCTGAGGACTTTTTTTCACCCTGGGAAACAACAACATAAAAAGTTACTTGGGACATGATGGGGTGAATAGGGAGGGAGGGGGCACAAGGTCATGCTATTTTGCTTAAAAACTGCTGAGCACTCAGCATAGTGTGGCCAGGTGTGTTGTCGTGCTGCACATTTTTTGTGTAAATCACTTATTATGAAATAGGCAAACACATGGAAACAGTCTTCATAAAAAATTTACTGAAGCCAAATGCAGCCTCTCACAGCAACACCAGCCGGTACACTGATGCAGATGTATTCCTAGAACACTTACTTAGTGAGGTAGACCTGTACTACAAGGGACCTGCCCTCCAGAAAATAATTATGTTTTTTTGGGGGGTCCCCTGTGTATATGCTGAAGACTGAGTACATATTATGCCTTGTACAACACTCAATAAAAGAGATTAAAAGATGCATTTGGCATTTAGAAATGACTAGTTTTTAAAACTGTAAGTTCAGATGGTAAATATTTTTTTGATAAGGCAAAGTAAGTGTGGCATATGTATTCCATGACAATCAAATAAGAGGACACAATAAACTTGCTAATCCCAAGGTTTGACACATGGCAGGCATAGAATAAATGTCCTTTCCTTCTTGTTCCTTCCCTCTTTTTGTCCAACTCACTACTCTTTTCGTCCACCAGGATTGGGGCAAACACTGCCCTCACACTCCTCTTGGTCAGGGACATCCAGCACTCGTTACTGTACTTAGTTCTCCCCAGAGCACTGAAGCCTAAAGCAGAAAGTGTCAAGGGAAGGAGAGGGGTTAATTCTGCAAACATTCATCTGTCTCCCCCACATGCCCCAACACCTTTCCACTTTCACGTGGCATTTTCTCCCAACCATGCACTTAGATCATTCATTCTAGATTTGTGACATCAGAGATAAATGTGATGTCAGACAATAGGAATAAATAAATGTTTTCTTGAATTTTGAGTTTCAAAACCCTATACACTTAGGGTAATGGAGAAGACAGGCGGACATTTGGAGGAGAGAACCATGTATATACATGAGTAAATGTCTGCTCTGCCTACTCATGACCAGAATATAATTTCTTGAGCTGGTGGGGAAAGTTGGAAGGGATCAGTGAGACACAGGCACCCGTGGGCTCTTGAGGCAGCACTTCCCCAAGCTGAGACATCCAGAAATGCTCGGTCTCATAAACTTTTTTATCTGAGAGCAGAGAGGTTTTGTGCCCACTTCCCATGTATGCCTGGACAAATAACAAGGTCCCAGAGAAGAAATGGTTGTATAATATTCCTACAAAGCCTCACAGTTTTCTGAAATGTGGTATGTTTGCAGCAGAATGAATCACAAGTGCCCAAGAGTAGCCAAAAGTAATCCCAGAGACTTCCACGCCTGAAGGATTACATAGGGCCTCTGTGCTGTCACTGATGTGGACTGCTGGGAGAGGACCAGAGGGATGATGAACCTATCACCAGGGGCCGATGCAGCCAAAAAAGAGGGAAGAAGACATGGACCATAATCCTGTCCAAGCCCAACCTGAGTCCTATTTATGTCCCAGGAACTTAGACACTACCTACAGAGAAGGATGGAAGTGAGATCAGAATTCTTAAAATAACTATAATTGAATTTTTGTCACTTCAGCAGATTAGAAGGAGGTCAAAATAATAATTAGGTTGAATTATACCAAAATTAAAAACAAAAGTTTTTGCATGCTTGAGTAATGAATTGAGACTATTCTTGGTGCCAACAGCCCCAGGCAAAGTTAAAAATGTAAAGACAGGAATGAATCATTCTCTCCGACCCCCTTGCTGAGGCATGGATGAGGATGGGTGAATTGCCTCCTGCTTTTTCATCTTATTTCTCTGTCATCCACGGCAAAGATAAACTGTGTAGCTATGAAATATGTCCTTAAAACCACCATGGTACCACTGCTGGCAGCCACAGCTGTTCCCAAAATAGTATATTTTAAGAGTCAGGACACCTTTAGTCACAATAGCGTCAGCAAGCTAAGAAAATTATGACAGCTGAATGTGTCCTTAAATAATGACAAGTGTTGACCTGATCAATAATCCAAGTGGAATGGGCAGAGCTAGAAGAAGAAACACATGAGCTTTGAAACCAGTCAGATCTAATTCTAAAGAGTTCTTTTACTTCATCGCTATGTTGGCTGGAGCGGGTCATTTAACCCAAGTCCCAATATTCTCATATATATAATTCAGTATCTGTTTGGCAAGATTTTTGTAATGATTAAAAATACGTGTAAAATACTTAATGTGGTTCCAGGCTCCTTGACGCTTCTCAATAATAATCTCCTTTTAATGGCTGATCAAAAGCTCTTCAAATTAAAATATGAAGATAGGGAGAAAAATGTCAACAACATTCATGCAAAACAATGAATAGAGCTTGTGAAAGAAATATTAGATCATTTTCGGGAAAAATCAGAGATGTGGAATTCATTTAAAGCCTCAAGCATTTATACTCATATATCTATGCACAGTGCATGAGGGAGAGCCTATTAAACTTACAATTTTAAAACAAGCATCAGTTCATTTTAACGAATTCATGTTGGGTATGTTTTAGACTGTTTTAGCCTGAAAATACAAAGGGAAATGTCACATGGCTTCTGACCTCAAGTAATTTACAACCCAGAAAGGAAGTATCTCTAACTATTGACAACATGAAATTCATGACTCAAATAAGACAACTAAAAGGTAAATTTTGCTCAGAACGAATAACTCCAATAGAATGGAGCTGTCATGTTTCTCAAAAAATACACGTAATTTATAAAATTTCATGAACTTTAGGACTGGAAGAAGACATTTAGCTGAGGGCAAAAGAGAGAAAAACAAGTGGTAATGTGTGATTGTGTTAAATAGACTTCCTAGCCAAATAGAAGTACAGAGGATGGGTCTTATTTAAGAATAAAACTGGCTCAGAGGCAAGAAGTAACAGTGAGGAAGTGGTTCAACTCTCAGGACACCATGGGAAGTAGAATATCCGATTTTCTTTATGGACAGCTTCATCTTATAGAGGTAGATGAAGTAACAAGGGGGAGTTTCTATTTTGTATTTAATTCTAACCAACAAGAAAGAGTTTTTTGTTGGAGTAAAAGTTATATGAACCTTGGGAGAAGTCAAGTCACCTTGGAATTCATAACAGCGAAGAAAGGAAACAGTAGGCATAGTCAGACGTGCACTCTAGACTTTAGGAAAACAGATTTTTCAAAGGTTCATAAAAAGGCTGGCATGATTCCATGACTAGAGACTCTGAAAGGAAATACAAGAGTAAAAAGAGTTAGAAAAATATTATTTAAAGGAATAGAGAAATGAAAGTGTGGATATTAAAGAGTCAAGAGAGAAACAGAGACAGAGACGGAGCGAGAGAGCCCGTGACACAGCACAGACAGAGTGACCTGCATGAAGGAGGGAAAGAGCTGCCTGAAGAAACTGACAAGGACAATGACACAGACAGACAGACTCGGGAGCAGGGAGAGGGACCGGCTAGAAAAACAGACAGTGAGCTTAGGTCCATCTCCAGGTTCTTGGAGAGTGAGTGCTTCCAGCTTCCTGTGGTGTAGAACAGTCTCTTAGGCAGAAAGCCAGGGGAACCCAGACAGACGGACACACAGCATCCCAGAAGACTGAGTTTTTAGCCTGCTTTCCCCAGGAAGACTTCTCTGCCCAGGAGTATAATGTAGCAATGTGACCCCTCGCTGGAGACTCAAAAAGCACAAACAATAGCCCTTCCCAGATGCTTCCCAGGCATAGTCTCAACAGAAAATACCATCTAAGAGAAATGAAAAGTTCTAAAAATGAAACTATACAATCACAAATGTTTCCAATTGGGAGAAAAGACACAGGAGCCAAAGAAATTCACATTTGGCTGCACAGGAAGCTTTTAGATGATCTTAGATTTAAAATATATATACAAAAGAAGGAAGAAAAATCACATAACCAAAAGTGAAAAGAAAAATGAAATTTAAATGTGGTATAAAATATACTTAAAACTAGACTCACGTAGAAAATCCAGAATTAGTTAAAATTTTTGAAAAATGCTAAAAAGGACAAGGAATCAGCAAGTCTAGATCAGTTTTTTTAAGATTAGATAATCTAATCAGATTCTGGAGCATGCATTCATTCACTTCTTTAGCTATTCTACAAATTTATTCAGGATGTAGGAAAAGCAGGTAAAGAACAAGGTATTGAAATGAATGACAAAGATTTTAATTTTCATGGGTCTGTGTTCTAATTTGGAGGTTGTGAAGAAGAGACATTTAGCAAATAAGTATAATCATAGCAGTGGTAGATGTTAGAGAATGTACAGATGCTGTGAAGTACTCTGAAAGCACAGATTAAATAAAATTGAAGAATTGTGTCATTAGGAAAGATTATGAATTAGACTTCAGTATGGGTAGCATTATAACAAGAAGATAACAGAGACTGGGAGGATATTATAAACCTGATTCTTGGTTGTATTAGGTAAGGGTAGGCTAGGCTACAGTAATGGACATGCTCTAAAATATAACTGGCTCACGACCATTTGAAAAGAATATGAAGACTAGGAGCCAACATCCATGCCAGGTTAATTATAGATATACAATGTGGTAGAGACTAAAGATATTTTAATATTTAAAGTTGTTCATGAATAAGAGCTAATACTTGTTGAATACTTAGTAGATCCCAAGTTGATACTATTGGTATGCCTGCTTTATACATAAGAAACCTGAGGCTTGAACCATTTAAGCACCTTGCCCAACATCTCACAGCTGGGTCTTGAACCTATTCTGTCTGACTCCAGAGCTTAAAGTCTTAAACATTACTTCTTTATTTACCATGTTATCTATATAGATAAGACAGATAATAATGAGGTTAGGTTAGAATAGTAGTAATTGAGCAACCATACTTAAAATGTCGATTGCATATTCAATGTTAACTTGAAAGACAGTGCCAAGTGGCATTGTAATCGATTCTGCATCATTCAGTAGATAATTTAAATACAAATATGAATAACATAATAAAAATCTATAGTTTTCAAAAAAGCTGAGGTATACACTTAACATATCTATACATTACTCATTTTACAGCAGTATTTTAAAGTATTTATTGCCTTTTATAACAAGCAAAGGAACTGAAGCTCAGAGACCAAACTTAACCAAAGCCATTTAACTATTAAGCAGTGAGGACTGGATTAGAACCCAGATCCTCCTTGACTCCAAAGTCTGTTCTGTTCCACACACTGAAGAAACCACATCTGTGGTATAGTTCTATTTAAGATAGCCATTAGTAAATGATTGTGCATTAAAAAAGAACCAAAAGAGTTCATAAAATTAGCAACTTAGAATCCCATCACACTTTTTAGGTTCCTTACTTTAACACTCTGCCCCTAAGTACCAGTGCTATTTAGCCATAGCTTTTGATTATTATGAATTGTTCTCAAGCAACTGACTATATCATTGTACTTATTTTAATTACTCTGCATCCCACACTGGGCCATGCTATTCCTATAGCAGTGCAGGCCCGTGGTGGAGTTCCGGAAAAGGGTAAGGGGCTGGGGGTAGGGATGCTTTCCACAAACGGCTTTACTCTGTTGCATCCGGAGCTGAGCCCTCCATTGTCATGAATAATGGGGAACTTCTTAACTCCTCTGGGAAAAAAAGGAGAATTCTGAGGAGAGTTAAGGAAAAGAACAAACCTGACAACCTGACAACAACAAAGCAAAACTATTCACATATTAGTTCTTTACATTCCATCCACCAAACTCTACTAAATACGGAAATATTTAATTTTGGTTTCTACAAAAATAACCAATTTCTGAATTAGTCAAACTCAGAAATTCAAATTCTGAATTTGCTTCTACTTGCTGCTTTTTGTCTCTAGTGTAAATATTTCCTGATATTTTATCTAAACTCAGTGGTAAACATCTGTTTTGAAGATAGTCTAAAGAAACAAATTTTAACCAATATTTGCTGCAGCTTCAGTACAAAATAGCACCTGTTTTTCTCACGATGGTTTTCTTTGATTATACATCAATTAATAAATAATTATTTGACATACTTGTAATCATAGAAAACTCTATGTACATGACAACAGGTTTTCAAAAAGTATACTACTTAGAAATTACACTATTGCAAGTCAGCTATGGTGATAATGGCAATGATGATAATGACTTTCAGTGTGGAATCTCAAGGGCAGGTTGCTCCTGGTTGAATATTGAACCAGCAGAACCCAGCACCATGACTGGCACATACAAAGTCTGACAATTAAGTTTACAAACTTGCCACCATATGCTTACTTTGGCAGCACTGTACAAACAACTTGGTAAAGTGTCATAACCTTGATATATCTGTGTCTCACAGCTGTGTTCATGTCAACGTGTGATGGTGTCTTACTGAATGGAGTTCATTGTTGTTGCATGTTTTTCATGTGATGTTGTGAGAATGCCAGAGCTTAAATTAGAGCATTGAACAAACATTAAAATTAAATTTATTGTTAAACTTAGCAAGAGTGGAAATGAAATCAGGGTCATGTTAGTTCAAGTTTATGGAGTTAATGCCATGAAGAAAATGGCAGTGGACAAATAGATTAAACATTTTTCTGAGGGAAGAGAAAGTATCACTGATGAAGAGAGGTCAGGGTGCCAGTAATGAGCAAAACTGATGAAAACATTGCAAAAATTCATGGAATTGTGTGTCAAAATCATTAACTGACTGTGAAAAGCAGAGCAGACCAAGTAAACATTGATAGAGAAACAATTAGAAAAAGGTATGTGTGCAAAAATGGTCCTGATGGAGCTCACAGATGAACAAAAGCAAAAGAGAGTCAAAGTGTGCCAAGACCTTTTGGAGAGGCAAGACAGTGTTTTTGGCTGTGTTATCACTGGTAATGAAACAAGATGTACCCATATGACCCTGAAACAAAGTGTTTAAGTGCACAATGGAAGTCAGCTAAATCTCCATGATCACAAAAATTTTGTCAGTCCAAATCAAGAGTTAAAATGATATTACTAACCTATTTTCATAGCAGAGTGATTGTTCATTATGAATCTGTACCGATTGACAAATAATCTACCAAGTTTACTATTTGAAAGTGCTGAAAAGATTGCTTAAAAAAGTTAGATGGAAACAACCTGAACTTTTGGCCAACAACACAAGACTCTTGCATCATGACAATTTCACCAGGTCACGTGATACTGTCTGTGAGGGAGATTTTAGCCAGTGCACAAATAGCTGTATTGGAATCCCCCACTCCACTTACCTGATCTGACCCTCAATGACTTTTTTCTTTACCCAAAGATAAAGGAAATATTGAAAGGATGACATTCAGGACACCAAGAATCATACAATGACAGCTTTGATGGCCATTCCAGAAATAGAGTTCCAAAACTGCTTTGAAGGGTGGACTAGGTGCTGGCATCAGTGTGTAGCTTCCCAAGGGGAGTACTTTAAAGGTGACCAGAGTGATACTCCGCAATAAGGTATGTAGCACTTTTTCTAGGATGAGTTCATGAACTTAATTCTCATACCTTGTAATACATATGTACTGAGTAATAAATTAATAATAAGGAATTTGTTAGATAAAAGAAGGGAGGCTGTGTGACATAAGATGAGCTAGGCTCTAGTGCTAAAAGAAAGGAACAGACCAAGGGTAGAAGGATTCTAAGCCACATAGGACACTTTGTTATTGAAACTGAGGGTGGCAATAATGATGGCTGGGATTAATTATAGGTGTAAATTTATGTAGTCTTCGGGTGACAATAATCGCTACCATTGATTGAGGAACTGATTGGTGCCAGGTATCATGCTTCATGATTTACATGTAAAATTCTATTTACTTCTTAAATCAATTGTGAGTTTGATATTAAACCTTAGTTGTTGGTAAGTAAATTAGAGCTCAGTGAAGTAAAAGTCTTTACATAAAACTACTGGCTCTTGAATCAAATCCAATACTTGTCCACTGATATATGCTATGATATGGTGTCTTCCAAATGACTTTATAAAAAAAAGAACTTACTAATCAAAAGGCCAACTGACTGACATATTAGTGACTTACAAACATAGTTTTGCTTTTTTGTGACTTTTAATGAAAAGCCCTCGTTATACCTTTTCCATAGACCTAATGAAACAGTGGGTGATAAGTTCCCTTTGTAAGCCATGGCCCCAGGACAAGATGGTGTGGATACAGGAAATATTTGGGAATCTGTGTGTCTTTTAATACAGAAACTACATTCATCACCCACTTTCTTCAGGTTCCAGTTCAGGCTACAGTTAAGAAAGAAAAAATGGCAGGCATTCGTCCAAAAAGGAACTCAACAAAGGAGAGGCCTTAAATATTTTTATTTTTCTCTGACTCTTCATAAATCTGTCTCCACTTTAACCTTGACTGCGTCACTCACAGTTTCTGAGATCTGCTGAGCACGGCTTTGACGCTTGCTCTTAAGAAGGTTTTCATCTTCACAACCTGTTTGATAAAGCTCTAAGCACAATGTTAGCAAGAGATGTTGATAATCTCTTTATTTATGACATTCCAGAAGGCATGAGACCCTCTCAGCTGCTCTTTAAAGGTATAAATATCCAGAGAGGCCTGATTAAGCTCTAAGGAACTAGAAATGACAAAGTTGAAGCTGAGACAAAAACAAAATACAACTTCATAATGATTAATTCATCATACAAACGGGCACATTTTTATAGGTAGGCAGCCTATTGTTCTAAGAGTAAGATCTATACTCTGAATGTTTTCATGCACTATGTAAAAAGGTGTTAGGGTAACTTTTTAGATAAAAGGAAAGAAGTTTTATGCCAAAATAAGTTAATATATAATAATTCGTATTTTATAATAATGAAAAGTATAAATTCAAAATTTAGAAATCAAAGATAAACACGACAAATTATCCATGCAATGTATCTGAGTAAAATACCGTGTTTTAACAACTACATGAAGGTTCAAAGTAACATGTAGAAGCCATTCGAGACATTCTTTCTTAAAAAGCTAATGATGGTAATTAACATTTGTATAGCAAATGACTGTTTGAAAGTAACACTTGTTTATCATTTAGATTCTAAAATGCTGAGGCAGACTATGCCTCGGAACTGGAAAACTTTGAAAAACTGAATTTGCAAATAGTCCTAGTTCTCATTTATAAATTTTCTCTAATGTTCCCTAACTATTGCAAACCTTTCCTCTTATTTTTTTACCCCAAATTCTCCATCTAGCTTTAGAGTGGCTTCAGCTAGCATTTGACAGAGCCTAATGACACTTGCAGTGGGGGCAAGGGACACCTAGAGAGTTGACCAGATGTACCATTTTAAATGGGACAGAAAACGATGATAATGTCCTGTTTCAAATGGTATGTATGGTCAGTCTACGGACACCTTGAATTTAGCCCAGTGAGACAAGGCTGACCATATGTACCATTTGAAATGGTACTCTTGTTTTCTGTCCTGTTTAAAATTGTATGTCTGGCCAGCCTATCCCATCCCCCCAAATCAACAGTTTTAAATTAATGAGTTTAATCTGCCCAAATCGCAGCCCTTAGCATTGTAGGCTGGAAAGCTTGGTATTGTCAATGTTCCATCAAAGAACTGACTTACAAGTGCTAGTTCATACTAATAGAACTTTCCAGAATGTAATGTGTTAATTTCCAATGAGAAATATTGTCATCAAGAGAAATGAATGTTTGCTCTGATCTGATGAGTACATGAGAAGACAAGTCTTGGAGGTTGCTTGGCTCAATGGCATCAGGTTCTGAAACCTGCTGTGACTGCCTATGGAGATCCTTGATTGAGGATATTCATGTTGATTTGAGAAGCGTCTTCTTCCCTGTCTTGTACTTGAATGGAATCTTTGGGGTACCATTTCTACCCAACTACTTTCATTCCATTCCTACAGTCTATCAAAAAGCAGTGCAATAGAGTTACTTAAGTTCTTTTTTAATAATTGTGTCTCAGTTCTTTCTCCCAGAAGTTAAATCCAGGACACACTGAAGTTTGAGATAATCCTAAACTTGTTGGATATGCATTTACAAACACATCACAAAAGATATTTATTTTATGTAGAGATTTGCAGTGTAAAGTTCAAAGGGCAACTTAATTCCCAAGTTCTTAGGGTTTCTCTCACATTCAGATACTGCAAGGCAAACTAAAGAAGCATCTCTAACTCTCAAATATTCCTTTCTTTTATTGAGCTCTGGTTACCTTCCTATCAATGACATATTTACTTATATCTGTAAATAGTTTGTTACCATAACAGTTGAGTGGACATGCAGCTGATCAAGGAATAAGTTGGAAGACTTCTTTATAGAGACTTTCTGAGATTGGAACCTGGACACTTTATAATTTGCCTTGTTCCAATGTAGGATCTAGCACGCACATTCCATTGGTAGTAACAAAAAAGTGGCCTCAGTTGTATTTAAAGTTCTTTGTTCTGTCTTATGGAAATTTTAGCATACCACATTTTTTCATCCTTGCAATTTGTCTGTATATTTATCTCCTCTAATTATCTTTTCTATGTTGTGACTGAAATCATGACTTTATCTCATTAAGTCACCAAAAATCAAATAGAAAAGTCTATCAAAACATAGCTGTCAGCTGCAGTATTATTCTGTGGAAGAAGAAAAGCTATTATATTTTAATAATTTTCATTTGTTTCTGCCACAAAGATTCATTTGAGATAGTGCCCTTTTAAATTTAAAAGATATTTTAGATGATGTCATTTAATATTTCTCTTCTGACTGATTCCATTATCTGCTGTCACATAGATTGTGTTGCCTAGGAAACCTGAAGCCAATATAATTTCTAAGTTCTCTTCCTTATTCTGTCTCTGACTTATTTTATGAAAACTGGTAAGTCACTTAACCACTTTCTGCCTACACATCTGAAAAATAAGTAGATAACTATTGTCAACAAACAATGCCTGCTCTTTATCTGGTATGCATCCTTTCTGTCATTGCCACAGCTAAAAGAATGCTCTTTGCTCAGCGGGGGAGGCAAGAATCAAAAGACAGAGAACGACTCAGTTGTTGATGATATTCTTTATGTAAGTACATCTTCTGTAAGTCATGTCTTTACAACAATAGTATAAATGCCAAATGTTTTTAAAATGCTGTTAAAAACCTGGATCAACTTCATTTTTTATGATATTGTTTTCCAGACAGGTGTTAGTAAAGCTGCTTCCCTTCCCATGTTTATTAGTCCCTACAGCTGGGTTTCCACCTCCTTCTGTGTAGAACTCCAAGGCTACCTACCCTCCCAGAGCAATGCTGCACCTCAGAGTGATCCCAGGGCATGAACTGACAGAAGCCCTAGTATGTCTCCTGGTTAGGAACACAGGCTGACTTCAGTTTAGATACTGGCTCTGCATCTTATTAACTAATCCTATGACCTTGAGCAAGTTTGGTAATATTTTTAAGCTTCAGTTTTTTTCATCCACAAAGTGAGAGTAACTAACAGTACCGACCTCATATATTGATACTAAATAAGAATTAAATAAGATAATGTGCTTAATCATCTAAGTGCACGATATATGGTATGCATTAAACAACTGATAACTATAGATATGAAAAGATCAAAGCCCTTTCCCATTTATTTGTACCACTGCCTTAAACAACAAATCCCTGTAGAGCTATTACTCCTTGACTGTGGATGGGCAAGCACTTGCCTTGCATTATATCTTACCAAGTCCCAGAGAGTGAAGGCAGCATCTTCATCTCCACCTCACCTATCTCTGCATTCCTTGGGAGAAAAAAAACAAAAACCAGAATCTCAAAATCCCCATTGTTACGTCTTCCTCTTTTCCACATGCACAACATCAAGTTTTTGATTTGAAAATGATCGAAAATTATTCTCTGCCCAATGTCTTTATTCTCCTGCTCGACCCATCCTGCCTTTTCTTGTTGTTGTTAACTTGCTGGGAGTCTAGATCGATAGCATAAAATTAACTTTCATTTGTAATGTGCAGTCATCATTTGTGCTGATAAGTTTTATAGACAAAAAAACAAACTAGGAAGAAAAAGAGTTTTTACCAACTTTCCAAAAGTTAGAGATAGCTGATTAAATAACTAGGTCACAAAGTCCTTTGTCTTTCCATTGGAAACTAAAATGATATAGAGTTTTCTTGGCATGTAATAGTAATATTATGGAATAAAATAAGGTGAGGGAATCATTTTTAAAATGTATTTATAAAATAGAGAAGAATGTCTTCCTTTGCTTGATTCTTTCTCTGTAATGCCTCTTTACAGTGGCCTAAATTTAGATGAGGACTCAGAATAGGGAAGGATGGCTGAAACTGAATACGAAGACTTTAAGAAGAGATTAATGTCAAAGCAATGTGGTCTATTAGACACAAAATCCAACTTGGAGGACCTAGTGTCCTCTCCAGATAAATTCAGTACACTTCTCAATGTTAATTGAAAAATTATTTTTGTCTCTCTGTTGTGTTTCTCCCATGTAAAAAACTATATTTCTGCTATGGAAAAATCACTACTTTATTCCATTAAACTCCTACCTGTGGAAATAAACCAAGACTACGTTAATCACCATCTCTTTTGTTTTGTAGAGATGCGAAGGCAGGCAGAAGAGAAGGTGTGGAGAGCAAAAGGAAGGCTTCAGCTACGTCTCAGTGGGAAGGTGTTGGCCTGGAGAAGTTGTAGTGGGGATGTATTAGAAGTGGGAACATTCTATGTGATTAGTTTGGGGTGCATATTTGGCTTTTTTTGGTTGATTTTAAGTTGGAAGTGGGGACAACAGTTAGGAAGCTATCAATTATTAATCAAGTCTTGGCCATTTGGGGCTCATTTTTATAGGGGTTATTGTTTAGCTTCCTCAATTGTTAACTAAAAATAGTGATATGACTTCCTGCAAGTCTGACTGTGGATAGCAGGCTGTCTTCCTGGCCTTGTTACTGTAGTGAATGGGTTTCTTGACTTGATTGCTGAAGATTTTGGGTTAGAGTTTTATTTTGATAAATGGTTTGACTATTGTCTATTTTTATATTCAGTGCCTCATATCTGTAAGGTGATGTTGAACCTTTGAAGAACCAGCCAAAGACGGTGGTCTTTGGTTCTCTGTATTCTGAAACCATTTTAAGTTCCCTGCATGGCAGATGTATGTGAAACATCGTTTTAGCATATGGTGTGGAGAGGGAGAACATGAAGTTTAGGCCACAATCCAGGGCCCAGAAAGAACATCGATTTATACACAAGAGGTATAATCATGAACCTAAGTAATAAGTAAAAAAATATCAATGTGTTTCCGCAGTAGGAGAATCAGGGAGATAAAATAGGTATTTTCAAATATTTAGAAGACTCATGAGCAAGAGGCCTCCAGTGTATCCAACTGAGACCAGTCAGCAGAAATAACAGGAAGGTAAATGTAGGGCAAATAGAGGAAATGTCTGTTTAACGTCAGTGCTCCCTGACAATACTATGAGAGCATCTTGAAGAAGTAAGTTCGCCACTTTGGCTGGGCCCCTGCAGCGATGATCATCTGTGAAGACTGTTGTAGGTGAGGTCATGCAGAAGACAAAGGGTGGCCTGTGATTCTGGGATTATACACATCTAAAAGTTAAGGCAAGTCTTGACATTTTCAATAAGAAATGAATAGGCTATTGAGGGAAGAGTGGCAATTAGGGGACGAAGTGGAATAAATTACCAAATGATAAATGGCAAGAGAGAAAACGGAAAATACGAGGCTGTCTGGAAAAAGATCCAGCCACAAATGCCTCTAGTTTGCATATTACACGGCGGGTTACTTTCCAGACAGCCCTCGAATATCTAAATAAGAAAGGGGGAAAAGAATGAGGTAGCCGGGAGGGATAGTTACGGAGAAAAAAGAGAGAAAGCAGAGAGAGGGAGACTGAATGAATATGAGTACGTTGTGCACGAAAGAGAGAAGACATACCTGAATCAGGCCTCAGTCAGTGACTCCCAGGAGCAAAATGCCAGATGTCACTCCTTACAAACTCTGGCTGCTTTGATCACGTCTCAACACACAGGACAGGGACATCCTAGTAGGTGAAAACAGGTCCCTGGTTTGTGAGCCTGGGCCTTCTGGTGAGTTGCCGTTGCTGTGGAGTTTTGAGAAGTGTTCAAGAACTAGAGGCAATCATCATGGGGAATTTATAAGCTACAGATTTAATTTCTGGATTGAATTACTGCCCTTCTGCAAGCCAACTCTCTTAAGGAATTTTATTTATTCTGCTCTTACATTCTCTAATTACTCATTATTCTCCATGATTAATTGACAGAGGAAATGCACAGTTTAGGCACCCTATTTTAGGATGCAATCTAAACAGAGTAGCATGGTCTTTGCCTGTGCCAAATGGAAGCAAGAGAAGTCCTAATATTGTGTATTGAGCGGGGTGCTATGCCAAACATCTTATAAACAACCCCAGGTTCATTTAATCCTCTTAACTCCCACTGGGAGAGTGGTAGTATCTCAATTTTTTAAGTGAAGAAAATCAAGTTTTCATGTGGTCTAATAACTTACAAAGGTAACTGAGGTATTAATGGGAAGAGTCAGGATTTAAAATCAGATTTACATGACTTTAAATCCATAATATAGGCAACCTCAAGCAAGCAACAAAGCACAAACAATGTTATGTATTTAAATACACATTGACTAATAACACTTAGAAATTAAGTACGATGAGTTATAAATTTTCTTTTTGTATTTCACGAAGTTACATTTTCATCAAAACTTGGTCATATGTTCTGATATCAATAACTGGTAAACTTTTATATGACATTTCATACATTTTAATGATAATGTATAGAAGGTTATTAAGAACTTAATATGCCAGAATATTTCATTGAGACAGTATTTGCATTTTTTTTCTAATTTACAGTTTAATCATGAAAAAAATGAAAGGGATCCTTTCAGCTGTCAACACCCCATCTCCTGGTAGAGAAGATGTTTCTGTCTTGCCGAGGGAAGTTGACGTCTTTTGCTATGTTTCTGGATAAAGATAAAATTTTTTTTCCTAGGCAGAGTGGACTATCTGCAAGTAGGAAATAAGAGCTTTTTTGTAGGAAACATGGGTCCAGGAGGAAATGAAAGTAGATTGTCTCAGAATGTGTTTCAACATTTGACAAAAGACATGACTCCACCTTGCGTGGGAGTTATTACTATTAATAACTAATAATAATAGTTACTATTAGGTAACTACTCATGAAATACTTCTTATTCTTCCAGGCATATAGCAGTGTTGCCCTTCCTGCTCTTGTGAAGTTAGATGTGGCCATATGACTAGTTTGACCAATAAAATGTGAATGGAAGTGAAAGATTTATGAAGGGGACACCCCCCACCCAGAAGAACCTGAAATTTATTTATAAAAAAGTGTGTACTTATTCTTACATGTTTAAATTTCAACCGTCTTTAAAACGCTCTCCATTTGGTGCAATATGAGATGCTTTTATTACTGCTCAAAACAGTTTTTGAACTCGTCAATTTTCATGCCTTTTAGTGCTTTTGACGTTTTGTTTTGTTTTGTTTTTTTACCTCTCACATTGGCAAAACATTTCCCTTTGAGAACATTTTTCATTTGGGAAAACAAAAAATGTCACTAGGGACAAGATCAGGTGAATGGAGAGGGTGGGGTATGGGGGTCAGGCTGTTGTTGGTTAAAAACTGCTGAACATTCAGTGTGGTGTAGGCAGGTACATTGTCATGCTGCACGTTTGTGTAAATCACCCACCATGAAATGGGCAAACGCATTGAAAGAGTCTCCCCCCAAAATTCACTGAAACCGAACATCACCTCTCACAGCAATGCCAGCTGGTACACTGATGCAGATGGGTTCCTAGAACACTCATGTAGTGGGGGAAGCCTGTATACAAGGGTTTTTAATTCCAGGGGTTTTTTTAGACCCCTGTAAGTGCCAGTGTGGGATCTACATTGTTTTCTTGCTGATTCTGACCAATACATTTCAAGATAGTGACTGCTGAAGCAACTTAGGTCCTACGGTGAGGACTGCAGTGCAGAGCCCTCAACAGGACTACAACATACATAAAGCATGAATTAGAATGGAAAGAGGGGTCACATTAGGTGGTGAACTTATTATGCATCAAGTTGACAATGCACTGTGGAATTGTATGCCTGAAACCTATGTAATCCTTGCTAACAGATGTCACCCCAATAAGTCTAACAATAAAAATGAATTAAAAAAAATAAATTAAAAAAAAAAAAGAAAAAAAAGAAATAAACACTGCTTAAAACATTGCTTTAAGCTGTTGAGGTTCGGGGGTTGACTGCTACTGCAGCATGACCTAACAAATCATGATTGATACACCCTGGCCAAGGAAATGGACAACTACCCTTGTCATTGTGTATGTGTATACAATGCATATGGTTATGCATATGGTTATGAGTGTGTATGCATACCTATGTCATCTCAATCAAGCAACAATCTAATGATGATGAATGCTTGCTAGGTTAGCACGCAGGGAGCAAGAATCTTAAGTATAGAATACACAATCACAGATAGGAGAAAGAGGATATAAAATACAAATAACAATACTGAAGTAAAATAAAGATTAAGAGAAAACTGTCTGCAATTTTTTGTCAAATTAGCTGTGAAGTTAATAGCCAGTCCTGTCATTGTATACATAGAAGAACCAGTAAAGTTTAGAGACAATGAAAGAAACTGCCTGAAGACACACAGCCAACCTCTTGATTTCTAATGTGGTCTCTCTCTTTCTCTTTCCCTCTTTTCAATCTTTTTATACGCACATGGTTTTTTATTGTTCTTCTATCCCACATTGTCCTTATGATTTTTTTGTTTTCATTCTTACAGAGGTGTAACTATTAATAGTTTTCTCAGCAAATAGCTGTAGGCAGTAAACTTTTCAAGTCTTTTTATTTTGAAAATTGTCTTTATTTTGCCCTTACAAGTTAAGTAATAATTTGGGTAGGTTTTGCTTTAGTGCTTTGAAAGCATTATTTGGTTGGCTTCTGGAATTGATTATTGCAAATGAGAATTATGCTATAGTTTGAATTATTACATAATTTTGAATGAATAAATTACTTTTATTTGATTTTTCTCTGTGGAGAATTTCTCTATTTTCTTTTTGTCCTTGATGATATAAAATTTCGACTATGCTAAGTAGATAGTTAAGGTATCTTACTACACAGGTCTTTGTCATCTAATGTCTATGTCTTTCCTAATTTCTGGGAAATTAAAGGATTAATTAATAAAAGATTAAAATCTCACCCTTAATCTCTTTGACTATTACCTTTCCACTCATTTTTTTCCTTTGGGCTATTTAATTTAAATTAAAATTTCTCATTCTGCTCTCTCCCTTATTTTCTTCTTTTATCTTCTGTTCATTTCACTTCTGTTTATCTTTCCATTTGCATATGGGTTATGCCCTCCCAGAGATTCTTGTAGTCTATAGTCCAGTTAACTGATTCTCTTTTCAGCTTTGTCATCTGTATTGATTAACCCATTTATATTTATTACCATATATTTTTCCTATGTTCCTTCCTTGATCCTTTTCATAGCAGGTTATTCATATTTCATAACCTCCTGTTTGTCTAAGAACTCGTTTTTTTCTCTTTATATACTTTGTACACAGTTTCTTTTAAGTCCATTTTCTTTGGCCAGTTATTTCTGATTCTATGAGTGCCAAATTTCCCAATTCTAGGTTTCTGTATTTTCTTTTCCTAGGTGTTGTAATGTGGAGTTCTGAATGTCAGCAGGAGTTAAGTTCTGGGGCAGTCTTGCAAATGCTTTACATTATAGAGAGTACCCATATAATTTTGCCTTACAATGGCCCTACAATTGTGATTTCATAATTACTTCTGCCAAGATCCTGTAGGGCTTGTGAATTTAAACAAATTTTTTCCATTCATTTTTCCTTAACAGTGTTTTCACTCATGGTCTGGGACCAGAAGCTGCTTAACTGGTGCATTTTCAAGGTGCGGAGGACTACATCGTTTGTTCACTCCTGTGACCTGCTAGTGCAAAAACTGTAACTGCTAAGGCCTCTTTTCATTTCTAATTTCTCAGATCCTACTCCAACACACTGTAGGTTGCAGCAGGGATCCCAATGAATAGGATTGGCAGTCAGTAGAAACTCAGGAAAGCAGTCACCTTCTTTTAAGGCCAATCATCTCTAAAATGAATAATCTTATTCAAGTATTAATTACCATCATTTTGAATTTCAGAGTCATGTTCCACTATAAAGAGTTAATATCACGAGACAAGGGCTCCAGGGAAATATCAGACTTAGAACTAATTTGTCAGGCAAACAGCAGTAGTGTTTTTAAATCAAGTAACGCATTTTTGAACCCCAAGTGGTAATAATTAAATATATCAGTTAGAGTAGCAACGCCAATAGTTATTACACAATAATCTGAAACTAGAGTAAGAAGGAGAAAAAAGAAATGATGGTAGTAGATACTTACTCAGATTGTTAACTTGGACCAAGACCAGAGTGTTTCCCAACTCTGTCTCATACTAGTTATACTCTAGCTTAGATGGTTGTCATAGTAACTAGATGTAACTAAATAAATTAATGTATGCACACTGTTAGACTGAAATATTAAAGGGGACTCTCAGCAGCAAGGGTCAGAAAACTAGTTTAAGCTGGGAATGTATTGGCTCATTTAATTGAAAAATCTAGGAGTGAGATGATTTCAAGTTTGACCCAGATATCATTTGTTCTTCTAAGACTTCTGTTTTGTTCTGTATGTCTTCCTCAAGAAGACTCTTCTCAGGGGTTGGTGATATATACTTCCAAGTTGGACATATTAATATTATGTGGCCAGCATAGGTATTTTTGTAGATAACACCAGGACGAGTACGGAGGATGACTCTCCATTGGCCTTAACTGGGTCACGTGACAACCCCTGAAAATCCATCATGACATTGTGTGTCTAGGCCTGAGTCATCAGCTCATACCAGGGGTTTTGGATAGGAGTCCAGGTAGACAGGTGTATCCCACCTGAAGGAAATATAATGAGGACAGGTGAGGGGTTCTGAGATTTGTCCAAAAAAATGCAGAAGGGATGCAGGTCAGGTGAAAACACTGAATGTTTGCTATCGGCTATGACTGTACATAATATACACCCATCAAATTAGAGTTGCTATTTGTATTGTGTTTGTTGTTAGCATTGCTCTTAGTTGAATCAGAGATGTTTGATGTATGTATATGCACTTTTGCCTCTTTTCTCCTAAATTCTCCAGGATTTGCCTGCAACTGGCTTTATAATAGTAGGCTCTGACCCAATCACCTTGAGACAGTATATGATGCATGATGTAGTCTAATAAGGGAATTTAAACACTAATTTAAGATTTATAGGCCCAGGGGTGAATCCTGAATCTGTCATGTACAAGCTTGAGTGAGTTATTAAATCTCATTTATCCTTGATTTTCCCTTCTAGAAAAGGGGGCCATTGATAACAATTTTACAGGGTTGTTCTAAGTTTTAGAAATAATACATGATACATTCCCAAAGCAGTGTTTGGCAATGAAGTAAAATAATGCTTTTTGGATATTTAGCCCAATTCCTGATACATAACTAGTGCTTAATAAATAGCAGTTATGGTAGTTGGCATTCCATAACTAGTGGTTATCAGTATTCTTACTGTAATTTTGGCTGTGACCTCGTAAGGCTCAGAATTAAAAGATCACTAGGTACTATATTGTTCCCAATAGTCGGCTTATTAATAGTCTAGCTGCAAATCACACATGAGTTTGAGTACTACTGGTACCCACATAGTGGCTTTTCATGTCCATTTAACCAATATGTGCTCAACCAGGGTTATGATAAGATTTCTATCTAGGTCTCCATGCCATAGTTTGAATGAATTTCCTTACCATAGTGCTTATCATTCTATGTTATAATGGCTTGTTTTCTCTTCCACTAGACTGAAATCTTCATAAGACTGGGTGGTTATATCCTGTAGGTAGTGTTTCCTCAGCACCAAACATAATGTCTGGCAAATAGTAGACTCCCAAATGACATCTGCTGAATGAATGATTCAATAGCTCAATTAATGAATTCATTAGTGAATCTTGGGTGTTACCATGAGCTGGAATTTCTGCTGGTAGTGACGTATAAGTTTTCAGTGTCCTAGGGACAATAGTTATCTACATCACACCTGATTTCATAGCACCCCTTGGGTCCCAAGTATCCTGTGGCTGTGTCCCTTGGCTCTTCTCTGATCTGTCCTAGGGAGTTGAGCTTGGGGAGACTTCTTTACCTTCCTCCCTGGATGGAGAAGCCTTGTGCTCCACATCAAGTTACAGCAGTGTGTGCATGTCTGTTGTGTATAGGGCTTCATTTGTTATAGAAACCACTTTGGGGAAAAAACTTTCCCACTGTAATTTCAATACCACAGGAATTTGATACTGTGCCAAAAATATTAAACATAATTAGAGTAGCTCTTACATTTAGTATTGTGCCAAGAACATTTTTTCCTCAGAGGTATTTTGACTAGAAAGAGCCCTTCTGTACAGAAATAATTGACATCAAAATTATGTCTCATATACTCACAACCATTTATATTATTAATTCTTCATTAAGACCTCCCTCTAGGGTGGGCTTAGAATCAATTATCCTGAATGTAACTTATGAATAATTCATATTTAAATTAAGAAAGTTTTAACAAGTTAAAATATAAGATAGAATGATGTTTTAGAAACATTGAAATCTATTAATATGAAGTATATTCTTTTAAGTGTCATTAATTATATCTATATGTGTTATTTACAGTTGACTTCAATCATGAATATTCAAAATAATTTAAATTTAATTTTAAGGTTTTATGAAATCATCACAGGTTATTCTATTATTTTTATGTATTTGTGTGGTCTGTACTTGGATTTATTTATTTATTTATGTGTTAATTTTATTGCTATTTCATTTTATATTTATGTAGTAAGTTTCTCCTCAGCTTTTCTAGAAATTGTTCATTCCCATAAATGCAACTAAGAAAATGCAGAATAGTCATAGGGATATATAGTACAGCATAGGCAATGTAGTCAATAATATTCTAATAACTATGAACTGTGTCAGATGGGTAATAGATTTATTTAGGTGATTACTTAGTGAGACATATAAATGTCTAATCACTATGTTGTTTTGCACATCTGAAACTGATTAAAAATAAGGAACTATAGTCAAGGTCCAGGAAGATATTTTTAGGTTAAGTCAGTACTATCTATAAAATAATAATACTTTTATTTAATTATACTTTGTTTTCTTGAAAACACCCCATCAATGGGTTGTACTCTGCATGGAGTTTGAAGGTAGTATAAGAATGCTTGCTCTCTGCGGGACAAAGAACTCTGTTGATACACCAGGCTTGGGCCTGATTGAATTCATGTGGATTTATCGCAAGACAGGCAGCACCTGGAAACAGAACAGGCAGAAGCTGTGACCCTTGCACATGGCCAGAGAAGGAAACCAGGCTGCATTTTCTAGCAAACTCACTCCTCCCATTTTGGTAACTGCCTCTGCATACATCCTGCACTTCTGCTCTTCCCCATCAGAACGCTAACGTTGTGTCAGTGTGGCATGGGGTGTTTACCTCCTGATCTCCATAACCCCCATTGCAGGCACTGGGTCCAAGTGCTTCAGAGTAAACTAGCAATTTGCAAACACCCGCCCTGGCTCTTATCTGGTTTAATCCCCCTGTATCTCTGGAACAGATGGGTATGGATACTGCTCCCTAAACATACCTGAAGTGGATCTTTTTATTTAAAGTTTCAGAGGGAAAAAAGAGAATTACTGGGAACTATACCAGTCTTGGAGAATTGAACCTATACAGTTTTCTTTAACAATTAAATTTAAGTCATATATATGCTAATGTGTCACACATAGATACATGTGTATGTGGTGTGTGTGTATCACAAACATTACATAGAGGCAAAACAAATTACACTTATAGGTCTGCCTTGTAATAATGATTCTTGAACTTTGGTGAAAAGATCCTTTGGTGAATCTGATGCATGATGTGGACTTCCTATACAGAAAAACTTTTATTTACACAAAATTTGACTACAAGGGACTGACAGGATCCTTGACACCAAGAAATGAAATAATAACTATGTGCATATCCATATTATCATATATTACATCTCCAATGGAAGATATAATCATCAGATTAAACACCAAAGTAAATGCCAAAGACATCCTTTCCTTTTATTTTCCTGCTAATCATCTGCATTGCAATTGTATAAAGTGGATTGTTGGTGGTAGGAGAGGGCATTGTAAATCTGTAGTATTGTGGAGAGGGACTTGGATTACATTTAATTTTGAAAACTCTCACTTGTGAGCTGAATTTTTGAGGCCTTTCCTATCCCAAATGCAGCCATCATGGTGTCAGAAAATTCTGATTAGACTCTTCTATTCAAACAGGGCTGAACCTTTATTCCTTTAAATCGCAGCGAGACCATGGTTACTAAGAGAAATCCTCTATCAGGAGCATTCCTGGGCTACTGGTTTACCTAGTGGGTAAAAAGAATCTGGGGCAGGGACATGTAAAAGGGACTCTTTTACCTGGTTTCCTGATCGTTCTATTGGAAATAATGCTACAGGAAACTCACATTAATATGCCCATTGAGATTTAGGTAATGTTTTTGAGAATTTGGGTTTTTCACTTGAGAGTAAGAGGCAAGGTTTTCTCTTTTATGCACATTGGTCTGGCCAATGTGGACCAAGTGCTTTACAGACATTCTGATAGCCAGGAGGAGGCAGAGCCAATACAATGATTTTCTAATATAGAAAGTGGTAGTTGTGCCTTAGAGGAGACGGCAGATCTGAAGATCAATGCATCACAACTCTCATTTCTAATCATCACCCAATTCCAAAGCAGCTCTGAAACACAAATGGTTAGAATGGAACCTTATGGGCATACGTCCCTAGCTCGATGTCTAAAATTGTTACTTATCTGCTTTGCAGGACATCAAAGTTGTGTTGTCATTTGCAACACAATGAGATACACAGGGCTGTCTGGAAAACAATCCAGCCATGGTCAATATAGTGAGAACAGTACGTGGCTGGATACCTTCCAGAAAGCCCTCATATATTTTATCCTGTAGCTTGTTGATGATATGAAAGAATAGTTCAGAAGCACGGAGCTCAATATGAATTTAAAAGGAATAATCTGATGAGTGAAGAACGTTTCCTAAATTGCTTTTTCATGGCAAAGTGAAATAAAGAGTGTTCATATTCCCAAATATATATTGATGCCATCAGATTATGGATGTGACTGCCCGCTTTACAGTAGATCTCTATAGAGCAAACTTATAATGCAATTTAAATTCCACTCTTTTACTTACACCTTAGAAAGGTCTTTATCTGTATACCCATTCAGTTCTCATGTAGAATATATAACTCACTGTAGCAATGCATGAAGAAAGATGAAGGCAGACATTTCCATTTTGAAAGAGAGCACCACGATGGCCAAATGCCAAATTATTTCATGTCTCAGTCTTGTTTCCAGACCTCCTGAAATATTGGTGGCAGCTCTTGAGAGGAAGATGGGTAGGTCTGCAGGGTGAACACAGATCCCAGGTAATTAGAATCAAGACATTTTAGTGAGAGGTGAGCTAGAAAGCATGCATTAGGACAGAACTGGGAGGAGCACCCCGGCTTGCTGTCTCTCCTTTTCTATCCTTTTTGCCACCCCAGCCTGAATTTGCCCTGGGACTCCCCCAGCCAGTACAGGTTAGCACTTCCGTAACATGCTTCTGCTCTTGCCTTCCTGACCACTCCTTTATCAGCAGTACTGCTGCCTAGGCAGAATGCAACGCATAGTTAGAATGCATTAAAATGCTTCAAAAGCAAAAGTTCAGTCAGCTCTTTCAGCTTGCCCTCCAGTTTTATGCCTGTGCATACCTTAGCTGCTTGAAGATTATCAGCACTTACTTGCTTGAACAAGCATTTTGATTTCAAAAGGAATACAAAGAATGAAAACTCAGGACACAAAATGCCATACTGCAAAAATGAGTTGTGTGAAGGGGGATAAAATTTTGAATTAAATTATAGAATATACCAAAGTAATACAGCCCTAATAGGCCACTCACTTCCTAGTAGTAAACCTAGGATTTTTAAAATGATTTCTTTATTTTGAAATAGTTTTGGAATTGCGGTAAGTTTGTAAAGACAGTACAGAGTCTTCATAAACCCTGCGCCTGGTTTGCCCCATTGTCAACACCTAACGGTATCATAGAACATTCGTCAAATCTAAGAGCCTGACATCAGTACATTGCTATTAAGTGAACTCCAGGGATCTCATCAGGTTTTCCACATCCACTTGGTCTCCTCTGGCCTGTGACAGTTTCTCAATCTTTCTTTGTCTTTCGTGACCATGACAAGCTCAAGGAGGACTAGCCCAAAACTCAGGCAACCTGGTTTTTCTGATGTTTTTCTTCACGATGAGAATAGGATTATGGGTTTTGGAGCTAATATCACAGAGGCGAAGTTGCCTTCTTTTCACTTTTAGCAGAGGATACATAACATCTCTGTGACATCCCTAGTAATGGGAACATTCATCACTTGGCTGAACAACTGTTTGCCTGGTCTCATCACTGCAAGGTTACTATGTTTTTCCTTCCTTCCTTTATTATTTGGAAACAAGTCACTATGTCTAGCCTGTGCCTAAGGTTAGGAGATGGGGAAATTAAGCTCTACCACCAGGAGAGGGGAGTATTATTTGGAATTTTTCTATAAGGAAGAATTGTCTCTTCTCTCCTATTTATTTGTTCATTCAATCACTTATGTAAATCAGTATGGATTCCTGTAGATTTATTTCATACTTTGGGTTATAAGTGAACTTAGCCTAAAGGCATTGAGACGTAACCCCCATCCTCTAGATGGAGCAAAACAATGCCCTGGGGCAAATGCCTTGAGGTCTGAGTGAACTGAAGTCCCAAAGTGAGGCTCTGATGACACATGCATTCGTGACCACTGAGTCACAGCCTTTCCCTCAGACACCCTTAGCACCAGCCCCCGCAGCCATTGCTTTTATTGCTTGGTGCTGGCTGGCCGGCTGCCACCCCAGTCGACTAGGGAGTCAGCTCTGTCACCCACAGAGACACGCTCTATGCTCACCTGTTCACATGGGGTCCTGGGCACGTGCCTAATGCAACAATCAAGTCCTTTGCTCTCTTCTTTTTGTTGAGCAACGAAGCGCTGTACCCTTAGCCTTTATTCCATGGGCAGTAGGGAACTGGACAAAGGTTCTCCCTCAGTCTAGAAATACTTTCATTTTCCAAAAAAAACACTAGTTTGTCAAATAATGGCTACAGTGTTTAACTGTGTATCGGAAATTTTTCAAATGAGTTTCATGTTTTATAATTAAAAGGACCAAAGTTTGTTATACTTCAATTTTCTTTTTTCCTATCTAAATGGTTTTCTTTTTATAACTTTCACTTTGGAATGCTACCACATACTAAAAAAAATGATATTTGATGCTGACAATAAGAGGCATATTTATTAAGCCCTCAAAGCTTGCTCTGTAATTGTCTGTTCTGTGAGTCAGAACATACTGTTTTACAAGGAGAGAACCCAAGATTGAGAAGGAATCATTGTGTTTTGGTAGAATTAGGCTGAGCCAAAAAATTGTTTTTTTGTTTGTTTGTTTTTCCTGTAGAAATGTATTCTAAAGACTCTCCAAGGGCCTTATACAAGCACCTGGAATGAAGAAATCGATTAAAGCACAGGCTGCATTGTGCTTTCCTTTGCAGGAGCAGGAGACAACACCCAGTAGAGCCTCCAGTTTCCCTCTCCTTCTCTCTCAACTACTGTCCCATGTTTAGGCCCATGGCCCCATTGGGGCAAAAATGGAGACAAACCAGGAACACGGGAGTGAGATGGATCTGGTCTGAATCCTTGCCCACCTCTTCCGACTGTAGAGCTTGGGGAAGTTCCTTAAACATTTGAAAACCTCAGCTGCTCTATCTATATAAGGAGGATAATTGTGTTCCTTGAAGAGGAGCTTTTTGGGAGATTAAATGAAATGATATACCGTGCTTTGCAGGGGCCCAAGGACATAAACAGTGCTCAACAAATGGCGGCTCAGATTAGTTTGGAAGAAATCCTAGGTTCAGGCTGTCCTTGGGTATCAGTAAAGAAAAAGCTTAAGCATCTCTACGTTGCAAAGAAGGAACTCTCAAGGGTCAGTCAACAAGGTCATTACTCATTAGCCTTGTTTACGGATTCACCATCTTCATGGAAGTGTCCTGTGCCTCAAAGTGGAGAGTCTTTCCTGCTCTAAGCAAGTTGATTTCCTCTTATGAAGTCTTTAATGTTGATGACAATGGAATTGATAGGAGAGGACAATAGTAAGAAAGCTGTGTCGGAGACTGTGGGATCATGTTTCAGACAATGAAGTCATGGCAGAGAAAACTACTGGCTCCTTCCCCTGACCCCTTTCTAAGGAGGAGGGTCTTTCTTGCAAGAAGATATTTAGGGGCCAGAAGATGAACGGAAAGCCCAGACAGGGGGAGGGGAATAAGACGAAGAACTGGAAGGCCTGAAGTGAGAGAACACTTGGGACAAGGGAGAAAGTGAGTGCTTCGGGCCTGTGGTACATTTAGGAATGCTGTCATCTTAATTACTTTTAAAATCATAGGAAAAATGAATAATAATAATCAGTACATAATAATGAACACGGACTGGTTATATTAGTTTTTTTCCTTTTGAGACTTTTTATTTTTCAATTACATTTTACATATAATATTATATTCGTTTCAGATATACAGCACAGAGATGAGTCAATTATATACTTCCTAACTCCTCATTCCTGTACATCTGGTTCCCCTCTGACACCGTACATATTATAACAGCTATTACAATGTTGTTGACTGTATGCTTTACGCTGCATTTGACATCACTATGACTTTTCTGTGACTGTGAATTTGTACTTCTTGATGGCTTCCTCTTTTTCACACAGCCCTCCAGCTCTCCTCCCATCCCCCCGACAAATCTAGTTCCCATCTGACACCACACAGAGTTACTGCAACCTCATTGACTGTATTCCTATGTTATACTCCATGTCCCCATGATTACTGCCTGGTAACAACCGAACTACACCTCTCCATCCCTTCCCCTTATTTTACCTGCTCTCCCATCCCCCCTCCCATCTTACAGAAGTCGCTATAACAGTCTATGTAGTACTGGCTTGGTGGTGATGAAGTCCTTTAGCTTCTTCTTGTCTGGGAAGCTCTTTATCTGTCCTTCAATTTTGAATGCAAGCCTTGCTGGATACATTATTCTTGGCTGTAGATCCTTGGTTTTCATCATGTTGAATATTTTCTGCAGTCCCTTCTGGCCTGAAAAGTTGCTGATGAGAAATCAGCTGAGAGTTGAAGGGTTGTCCCCTTAGAAGTTATTGTTGGTCCATTGCTCTTGCTGCTTTTAAAATTTTCTCCTTTTCTTTAACTTTTGCCATTTTAATTAGGATGTGTCTCAGTGTGTTCCTATTTGGGTTTATCTTGTTTGAGACTCTCTATGTTTCCTGGGCTTGTATGTCTATTTTCTTCTCCAGATTGGGAAAATTTTCAGTCATTATTTCTTCAAATAAATTCTTAATCCCTTGCTTTTCCTCTGAATGTTCTGGTAGTACTTTGGTGCGAATGTTGTTACACTTAATGTTGTCCTAAGGGGAGAAAGGGGAGGGGGTGGGAGAGGAGGGGGGAAGCTAAATATAAGGTGATGGAAAGAGAAGTCACATTAGGTGGTGAACTTATTATACATCAATGCACTGTAGAATTGTATGCCTGAAACCTATGTAATCCTTGCTAACAGATGTCACCCCAATAAGTCTAACAATAAAAATGAATTTAAAAAAATGTTGTCCTAGAGGAATCTCAAACCATTCCCATTTTTTTGGATTCTTTTTTTCTATTTGTTGTTCTGATTGGGTGTTTTTTGCTGGCTTTCCTTACGAATCACTGAATTGCACTTCTACTTCTTCTACTCTGATGACTGCTTTTATTTCATTCTTCCTTTCAGTTATTGTAATCTTTATTTCTTCTTGGTCCTTTATAATGGTTTATATGCCTTCCTTTATGCTTACTATCTCTCCACTGAAATTATCATTTAGTTTCTTGAAGATTTTTATAATCATTACTTTGAACTCTGTTTCTGATGGGTTGTCTGTCTCCATCTCTTTTACTTTGATTGTCTGTTGTTCAGATTTATTTTGAACTCCCTTTCTCTGGTTTCTCATTCTGGCAGCCTCTCTGTTTATAGATATTCTGCTCTTTAACCCGAAACTCACTGCTGCAGTTTTTTTGGTGTTTGCTGCTGATACTGGGTGAGCAGAAGTCTGGGAGAGGATCGTAGGTAGTATGGCCATATGCCTTTCTGTTCTCAATTTGCCTTGAGGACTCTACCCTGAGCCTTGGGGTCAGTCCTGTATCCTGGTCTCTCAGACCATGCTGGCTGTGGACTGAGAAACATGCAAGTATCCTGCTCTTTCTCCTTCCCAGCTGCAGGGAGGTCACGCTGTGGCTCCTCACAGCCCCCCTCATTCCCCCTCCTCTTAGGACCAGATTAAAGTAAGGCTGCTGAGACTTGCAGACATGGTCTGCATGTCCTGGAGGCCAAAGTGAGGTCTGGTTTTGGTGTTTCCCACCCTCACCTCTGGGCCTCCTTTTCTCTGTCCCGTGGACTGAGTGAGGTCTAGAACGCTCACCCACTGCCTCAATCCTCCTCCCCCCCCCCCAGCGGTAGAGTTCCAGTGGCGACCTGTGCACTGCCCACGTCTCTGCACTTACCCTTTTTATTTTTCCTTCATTTGCCCCTCTGCCCACCTGTGGATACTTTAATGAGATGAGCTGGTCTCTTAGCTGTGATTGTGTATTGCATAGGGAGTCCTTAGTTGAGTTATAGATGTTTTATTCATTGTAGTCTCCAGGGAGTTTTGCAGAGGGCCTTCTCACACCACCATTTTGTTTCTCTTCCTCTGATTATATTAGTTTTTAATATCAACACAGCTATAAAACATACTTTTTAATTTATTTGTAGATAAAGAGACCCACAAAGGGAAAAGTGGCCAGAGCCCACAAAATTCCTGAGGTGGCCCTGGAGAGAGCTGGAGCTGTGGAAGCTATCTTTAAAGAAAAAGGTATTTTGGAAGAAACAGAGATAGTTAAAGAAAATAGTTAACAATTGCCAAAAATGTCTGATCTTAATCTTACTCTGAGGGAAGAATCAGATAAACACAAAGGGACATTCTGCATGGTAATGGGCTTGAGCTCTTCGAAAATATCAACATCGTCCACACTCATGCTCATTGCAGAATTACTCAAAATAATCAAGATATGGAAACCACCTAAGTGTCTGTCAGTGGATGAATTGGTTCCGTATGCACAGTGGAATGTTATTCAGCCACGACAAAGAAGGAAACCCTGCCATTTGTGATAACATGCATGAACCTTGAGGGCATTATGCTAAGTGAAATAAGTCAGACAGAGCAAGACAAGTACTGTATGATATCACTCATATGTACAATAGAAAAAAGGCAAACACATAGAAACAGAGATTAGGAATGGTGGTTACCAGGTGCTGGGAGGTGGGATAAATGAGGAGATGTTGGTCAAAGAGTACAAACTTTCAGTTATAAGATGAATTAGTTCAGGGGAATCTAATGTGCAGCAAGATGAATATACAATAGATGATGGGTATACAGGTTTTCATCTTCCTAAAGCTTCTTGTAAGTTTTCTGCAGGATGAAAATTTCAAAATAAAAAAATTGGGGAAAATAAAATGCAAAGGTTTGCACTAGAGAAAGAAGGAATTTTAAGAATTGTGTGGAGTGTTGTATGCAGTAACACAGCTCAAGAAGGCTACTGTGACCCTCTGTAGCTTTTTAACGCTTTTGGAGTTGAATTCATGGAGTTACTTTTTAGAGTATCTATTGGTCTTAAAGCAAGAGCAGGATACCTAAAAATGTGTTCATTTGGGTTATAGCCACATTGAGCTTTATTCCTAAAACAAGGTAGATACTAAATGTACCTGGATCAGGAATCACTTTCTAGCATAGGCAGAGTTTGAATGCCATATTGAGGATAATGTTTCTATTGCAAGAGAAATTACTTCAGTGGGACCCCTGAGATGTAGAACTGCAGAGTGAAAAGGCCTTCTGGCCCTGAGGAAGGATGAAATAGAAACTTTGGGGGCTTTAGAAGGAGATATTCTAGATTATAATGTTCCTGATACAAAGAGGATGAATTGCTTTATGAAAGGGATGGGATCTGCACTCTGGCAGTTGCTCATTGAGATCAATATCAGAGAACTACATTGTTGTCATCAGGGAGGTCCTCCAATAACAGACACCAAGAGAACCAGAAAGGAAGTTGCTTAGAAGGGCAGAGAGAAATAGAGATGAAGATCCTGGTTCAGGATAAGGGTCTTAAGGATTTGAGAGTGAGAGCTGGTTTCAAACAGTAGGCAACTGAGTCTCATGCTTCTGAGAGCCTAACTATCCTGGCATGGTGTTGTCATTTGGGAAAACAATTTGAGACTCTGAATGTGGACAAAGACCCAATTCTGGGTCACCATCGGCATCTACACAAAGCATTAAGGCAGAGGGACACACTTTAGCAAGACTGTGCATGAACAGTTTACAACAGTGACACCCTGTGGCAGCAAAGAGTAGGGAAGAATCAGAACCTTTACCTAGTGGAGTCAGGATTCCATCTGTCCCTCCTCACTTCCAACTAACAGATGTAAATTCCCAGGGCTTATGTTTTATTTGTTTATTTGTTTGTTTTCAACCATTTGATCATGGTATTACAGGAGAAGAATTTTCAAAAAAGATTGTTTCCTACTAACTAACAATTCATTTCATGATGAGCTAAATACTGCCCTCCTGAAATGAGCAAAGAGAGGAGCAATGCAGAAGAAATCTTGCTCTTTCATGTAACTGACTTTAAATATTTGCAAGTCATTGTCATATATAACAATCTCTCCACTCCCTATGATTTCTGCATTCTGTTTTTATTTTTAAAAATGTTTCACTTTCTTTTACATCAGTATGGTCCTAGATTCTAAGATACACTAATAGAGGAAATTCAAGCAGTCCTTGCCCAGGAAACTGTCAACTCAGCAATAGCTCACATGCTGACTTTGTTTGAAGTAAATACTTTAATGACTGTGTTGAGAGTGCTCAAGAAAACATCAACACAGGCAATGAACAGGAAGGAGTCAAGAGCCTAGGGCAAAGTCCCACAGTATACTTGAGAGCTTTCAAATAATATTCTCAGGGTCAGTAATTTGACTAGCTGTAAATATACCCAACTGGCAAGGTTTTGTGGTATAAGAAAATCAATATTCACTATGCCTATGGTCATCTACATGTCACCTTCCTAATAGCACTTTAAATTTTCTGTGAAATGCCATCAACAAAAAGCACACTAATGGAAAACTATTTCTTTACACTCATTACTTCTGGAAAAAAGTGTGAGAGTTTTCCACTCCAAATAATCTTGTAATTCTCTGTGAACACCAAATGGCTATCCTTACAGTTCAATTATGACACAGGTTAAGGGACTCAACTTCAGATGCTAATCAAAAGTCCCAAGTTGTCACCTGTACTTCTGACTGCCTGCTATAAATTCAGAGTTCCCATGACCCTTCTTTAGGTTTGTAATTTTATAGAATGGCTCATAGAACTTAGGGAAACACTTTACAGGCATACCTCATTTTATTGTGCTTCATTCATCATGCTTCACAGATGTACTGTTTTTTACAAATTGAAAGCAAGAGCCTCTACCCGCAAAAACATAACTCATTTAGTTGTGATATTTGCTTTATTAGATGATCTGAAACCTAATCTATAGTATCTCCAAAGTATGTCTGCACTTACTATTACTGATTTGTTACAAAGGATGTTTTAAGGGCTACATATGAACAGCTAGATGAAGAGATATGTCCAGAAGGGCCCCAAGCATAGAAGCTTCTGTCCTGGTGGAGTTTGGCATTGTGCCACCCTTTTGGCATGTAGATCTATTCTTGTTCACCAACCTGGAAGCTCTCTGAACCACTTCAATTGGAGCTTTTGTGGAGGTTCCATTACATAGACATGATTGATTAAATTATTGGCCAATGGTGATTAGATTCACTTTCCAGCTCTTCTCCCTGCCTTGGAGGATGGAAGTGGAGGGGTAGGGCTGTAAGTTCTAGCCCTCTAATCATGTGATCGGATACCCTGGCAACCAGCCCTCATTCTTAGGGGCTTTGAAAAGGTTTACTAACATAAATCCAAGTGTGATTGAAAGAGGTTCACTGTGAATAACTTCTTCAACCTTTATCACTCCATTCCAGAGCTACTTTAGGAACCTGGGACAAAACAAATACCATTAAAGTTGCTCCTATCTCCGTTATCACTTAGAAAATTGCAAGGGTTTTTGGAGCTCTGGTGTTGGACCAGGGATAAAGACCAGAATATACATTTCTATAATATTTATATCATAGTGTCATATGTACCTAATATGTAGGTACAGCTTCAAAATTTGTTCTCCAATTTCCCCCAAGGTAATTACTATCCCAAATTGTTTATCATTAACTTTCCTTTCTTTAAATTTTTAATCATATATGTATGTATGCATCCAGAAACAATAGTTGGATTTTTCCTTTCAAATTTTATATAAATGGGATCTTAATACCTTATGTGCTCTTATGTGAATTACTCTCTTTTCTTCAACATATTATTTTTAAATCTATTTACATAAATGCTTATGGCTACATCTGGTCCATTTTTACATATAATTTTTATATCAACTTTTTTTTAGTTTTTTGCTGTTATGAATAAGACTATAAACATTCTTGCATATGTGTTCTATTAGACAAGTGCACAGGCTGATCTCCGAGAACCATAACTGGGAGTGAAGTTGCTGGTTATGGTATGTTTTCATGTTCAGATTTACTAAGTAGTATCAAAAGGCTTTCCAAACTGATTGCATAAATCTAACAGCAGGGCTTGTAAGTTTCTGATACCTGGAACCTTAGCCAAACTTTGGTATTTTCCATTTATGTCACGGTGGCTGATGTAAAAGGATATATCAGTGTGGTTTTAATTTTGGTTACCAATGAGACTGAACATTTTTTAATGAAACTTTTATATTTCTTCTTCTGTGAAATGCCTGTTTATGTGCTTTCTCAATTTTTAATGTTCCTTGTTTTGATATTACTTTTTAGGCTTTCATACATTCTGAATATTGATCTTCTGGCAATTGTAAGTCTTAAAAATGCTCTTTTCCCAGTTCGTGCATTCTTGTCATACTGTCCTTTAATAAACAGAAGACTTTAATTCAGGTATACTTGAGTTTACTAGTATTTTTCTAAAAAAAATTAATAAACAGAAACCTCATTTAAAGTGAAATAGGGAGGCCAGAAGGGGGAGCTCTCAACCCTACACCCACAAGTCACAGCAGGAGGAACTCTTTATGAAGGACCTTCCCAACTTCCTTTCCTCTCTAATAAAAAAGCTTTCTCTCCTGTTTTAGTGGACTGCGTGGGGGTTCTCCATGGTTACAAGTACTGGTTTGCCCTTCATGATTGTTCTTGAATAATCCCATGTGCATTGCCTTCTTACAATAGCAGCAGCAGCAGCAACACCAGCAACAACAACAACCCTCTATCTAAGACCTAGGTCATAAACAGACTCTTAAATTTTTCTCTTGATAGATAACCAACTGCCTCAGTACCATTTATTGAATACTATGTCCTTCTGTTACTGAACTGTGACAGCAATTTCATGGATATCAAAACTCAACAGATGTGCACATCTATTTCTGGACATTTTATCCTCTTCTGTTGACCTATTCATATAACCCTGCCCCAGTATCGCATTGTCTTGATTACCAGTTATTGATCTCTAGAATACCAAGTCCTTTCTCCACCCCAGCTATCAATTTAGACTTCTTATTAAAGGATAGTACTGCTATTTGGTGTCCCTGCTTCTCCATATACTAGTAAATAGAATCAGCTTCTCAAGTTCCATGCAAAACCCTACTGGGATCATGCTTGGAAAATAGACTGATGCAGTTCATCATTTGGGAGGAAATTAACATTCTTACAATATTGAGTCTTCCTATCAATGATTACAAAATGTCTTCAAATGTCTTTCCAGGAAGTTATTCCTTTTTTTCAAAAAGGATTTGAATATACTTTGTTGGATTTATTCCAAGACACCAAATCTGCTGATGCTCTTTTCAATGATATCTTTTCCAATATTGCATTTCCTAAGTGTTATTGCATCATCTTTGAGAATGCCTGTGCTTCATGTTTAGAGTTGTCCCTTGTAAGGAATTTTGTGTTCTTCCTGCACCCGAGGACACTACCAAACTGGGGCCACTTTAAACTAGATTTTCAGCTTGGGGACTTTCAGACCACACAGGTAGTCAGGATTCTGGCCACAGATTGTGCATGTTTTGGCCTGTGATTAAAAGTTCAGACAGACTTGTCTGCCTCTCCCCAGAGTCCCAAGGCAGGCACGTGGCCCATCTGATCAGAACTCCCTTCTTGCTCAGATCTCAGCATTGTCTGGCTGCCTACCCACATTTGCTTCTTCCAGATCAGGTCTAGGCCACTAAACACAGTCACATGTCCTTGGACAAACATGGCTGTTACCCTACTGAGTGTGAGCAATCCTGCCTTCTGACCTGCATTTTTTTGTCTTCCTTTGCCCTCAGTCTAACCAAGCTTGAAAAAGATATATATATATATATATTTTAAATAAATCAAATATTTTTAGCATTTTATCTGAGGAGTTTTTTGTTCATCTACTCTGTCATATTGCCAAAAATAACATAAAGTTTCTCCCTGCCCACTCTTACTTAGAAAAATAAAAAAGCATTATTTAGCATAATTTTCTCAATGAACTCACATTGATTGCACATTTCTTTACTACTAACATTTAATTATCATTTAAAAAAAATGTATGCAAAAGTCATCAACCTGTTCTTACTATTTTATGCTCTGTTTTTTTTTCCTTAAAAATGGAGGCATTTGCTTCCTCTTGGCATCTTTCCCAGGCCTCATGCTTTTCAAATCATTACCAGGGTTAACTCTGATGTCACACCTGCCATCTCTTGCAATATCCGTGACAGAGTTTGTTTGAATTTAAACTCTGAAAATTCAAACAATGCTCTCTTATTATCATCTCGGATAATTTGAGTAGTTCCCTCAACCTTTCCATTTTAGCCTGGTAAGCTTGAGAAAATATAGTAAAGACTGAAATTCGAGCAGAAGTTCACATCCAAAGCAGGTGTATATGGCTACCCTAGAGTGTGAGCATCTAGGACAAACCCTAGGTGATCGGTGGTGAGGAAACTCTGAAAGAAAATGTGCACAGGCATGCACACATGGAGCCTAGGAATCTGCATTTTAGCAGATACTTTTGTGGCTCTTATGCACAATAAAGTATGAGGATATTGGTTTTAAAGAGGAATATAATGAAATTCTAAGTAATAGTGAAATTGGGGAAGATTGTGCCTGCATCTCTGAAAGTACACCATCTCACAGTAGACAGCTCTGCCTCCTCCACACTTTTCTGTCATTTAGTTCTTTGACAACTCAAGAGAGGGAAAGATAGGGTGAGTCTGTGGAAGAGATAGGGTGAATTTGTGGAGGAGGGACTGTGTGCTGGTTACTGATCTAGGCGACCCACATAAACTGTGCCATTTAAATGTCAGTCTCTCCTTTGCCAATGCATGAAGAGCTGATGGGTGGGGTCATGTAGTTTATTCAAATCAAAGTAAGCAAATGGCTTCATTTTTCTTGGCACCATACTTGCATTTCTAACTATTGTTAACATTCTGAGATTGCACTAAAACTATAAACATTTTTTTTTGCTAATCAAATTGCATTTTTTTTCTTATCTGAAAGACTTACATTTCTTCTGAGGCTAGCTAGCATAACATCTACTAGGTGGTGGAGATGTAGGCATGTAAACAACCTCTTTTCAAATACTTTCTTCTATTTTTCCCTCTTTTGGCAGAAATATTGACATTAATAATAGGGAAATTAATAAAAATGGGCATTTTCAAATGATGTTTGAAAAGAGAAATGACACCTCCACCCAGCAAAGGAGGCCTGACCTGGACTGGGGTTCACTTGAACTTCCAGCTAGCACCTCTGTTTCTTTTTTTTTTTTAATTCATTTTTATTGTTACCTCCATTTCTTGATCTTGGCTGAAGTGGGCTTTGTCATCTTGTTGTAATCTAAAGCAACTAAAACTAAATTCTTCCTCACCTACTCAGAGTTCTAAACCATTCTTTTCAGAATTTCTATTGTGCCTGTATTAGAAAAATGAAATATGTACCATCTATTCATTGTGAGTTTAATTCACATTTAAGCTTTTTTGATCATAGCGACATAACAAGGGGCACTGTTATATTAAATTAAATTGTGTTATACAAGTCATGATGCATATTGGTACATAGAATACAATAAGATTGAGGGGAGGAGCTGTATTTTAAGCTAAGGCCATAATGCAATCTTTTGTATTTTTTTTACATGACTCTCTCATTTTTACAGCAGTGATTCATATTCTTGGTTGGCAGCACCCTAAATTTCTTTCCATCAATATTTTCCTTTATTTCTAATTTAATAGGAAACAAAAAATTTAAAACCACATTAATTTGAGTCAATGTTGTTTTAAAAAACTTAATTGATATCGTCTTAAAAAGTTGTTATGCTGTAATATTAAACAAGCAGGTATGGTAATCCCATCCTATTCAAGCTAGTGGCATCCTTGTGTTTCATCTCTTGCACAAGGATAAAGGCTGATAAATATCCACCGGACTTATTTCTCCTATTAAGTAACTTACTTCCTTTGTTCTGTTTTGCATTTGTCTTACTATAATATGTTTGATTTAAATGAAATAGGTCTAGGTTCATTACATTTGTGTTTTAACTTTATGAAAGCATCATTTTATACATAGATCTTTATTATGTTCTTTTGAAAAATTAGCTGCTGGGGATAATTGTGGTGGTGTTAGTCCCTAATGGACTGACTTTAAACCTTCACCGCTGAGATATTACCTTTCTTCATTCTATGCTGAATACTTAGAAAATAAGTAGAATATCTCTTATGCCACTTTGGGTGGCAAATCTAACTCTTGTGTTTTTGTTTAAAACTTATATTAACTTTAACTACTTGGTTTTAAAACAATATAACTTGACTCCTATTGTACCAGAATCTGAGGCCAAAGTAGAGTAAAAAAGAAACTTAAGCTTTTAAGTGGACAGTTCACGATTTAAGAGGAAACCTACTAGTGCTCAATCTCCAACTCGTATCAAAGATTTCTCCTGCAATAATTGCACACCTCTGTAAATTTCCCTAATGACTCCACACCTCTAACCCCTTCTGGCACCTCTATTATGTGAAGCCATTTTTATCCTACCTTGTGAATGTCTGGGAAAAGGGACCATGATGTAACTCCCACACAATTCTCCTACATTGTGCATCTGGCCTTCCTGCCAGGCATGTAACTCACATATATTATATGTCACTCGTTTCTGTGACAGTTGGAACAGACTGTTCTACATCAGTGAAAATAAGCTGAGGTGTTTATGATGACTAGAATTTGACTTGTCAAATTATTTATAATGCCTTGTGAAAAATAATGGCTGAAGTTAAGAATTGACGAGATGTTCTAGAATACATGTACTCTCTTCTGCACCAGCCTTGAAGATGGCACTGTCTAGTTTTGTAATGACTTGTTGTCTCCCCTCTTTTTACCCTTTCCTTTCCTCTGTCATTCAGGGAAGGGACCACCAGATCCCATGTATGCAGACTGTGGGACTGAACTCTGAATGTGATAAAATTATATAATAAAACAAATACTATATGATATCATTAAGTACATGCACACACACATATTTGAACATAAAGAGTAAGTTCAATTTTAGTTTATGTTCCGAGAATCAATGTGCTTCAGGCCCATGGATCTGTCAGGTCAGCTGGGGATTTAGTTTCTATTGAAACATGACTTAAATCCTTGAACAAATGATGGGCTGTAAGTCAATTACAACGTAGTTTCCTTTAAGCTGTTTCCTTAGAGCCTTTAAATGAAGGACGTGTTCAGCTAATGAAGACGGTTACTGAAACATCTGGATTAATTCAAACAGAGGCCTATCACCTATGACTTTTCTTATTTCTCTTTTTATTGTTAAATTTATCAGGTGACATTAGCCAGTAAAATTACATAGATTCCAGGTATAACAATTCTACAACACATCATCCATGTGTACATGTGACCTCTCTATGCCACTCAGATCTCCCTCAAAAAGAGCTTGCTGTGAGTGCATTGCTGGCTGCCTTCACACCCACTATGGTGTTCAGGCCAAAGCCTTGCTCCCCTGTCTCTTCCCAGAAAATGCCTGAGCAAGGTGGGGTGCTGGGGTAGGCGTTTTCCTTCTGACCTGCGGCATTGTCCCAGCATTCTCTGCCCATCAGCCTATGCTGAGAACTTCTCAGGGAAGTTCAGCTTCTGGTGTTTCTCCATCCGCTGCACTGTCTCCTCTCGCCCCACAGGACTCTCCCAATCTTCTACTTTACTGACATGCCTCCGATAAATGTCTTATACATTTAATTCTGGCTTAGGCCTGATTTTCAGAGGAGCTGAGCTAATCCATCACACTTTAACCTTTAGCCACAAAAATACTTCAAAAACTAATTTTAGCATAGTAAGAAGCAAGAAGCAAATCATTAGTATCTTCTTTCAATGATATACAATAAAGTAAGCTTGCACATCTGCGGCCCATGGGCCACATGCAGCACAGGATGGCTTTGAAGGTGGCCCAGCATAAATTCATAAACTTTCTTAAAACATTATGAGAATTATGCACCTTTTTTAGCTCATCGGCTATCATTAGTGTTAGTGTATTTTATGTGTGGCCCAAGACAATTCTTTTTTTTTTTTCTTTTTGGTATGTGGGTAGCTCCCTGACTGGGAATCGAACCCAGGCCGCAGCACTGACAGCGCCAATGCCGAAGCCTTAAGCCACTACACCACCAGGGAACTCCCCCAAGACAATTCTTCCAATGTGGCCCAGGAAAGCCAAAAGGTTGGATACCCCTACTATAAAGAAATTCCATGCACTTGGATGAAAATCATTTAAAAATAAACAAAGCAAAAAGCCAAATTTATCATAAGACCACTGTGTTTTGATAAGGCTACTCACATATAATTAGAAAATGACTTACTTTAAAATTTTGAAATGTTCATAAAAGTGAAATTATTCCTCTAGTATATAAATAAAGGTATTGTCAAGGCTTAACCTAAGTCTATAAGAGAAGGGCATAAGGGATGAAACTAAAATTTACTTTTATCTTTATAATCTCCTACATTCGGTGGGCAGGAGGAAAAGTTGGGGTCATGATATAAACTTGGAAAGATATTACTTTTGGTAGCTATCGAAGGCAGCATTATCTCTCACTAAGCAAGGCTTTCACTAGTGCTGAAATAGTGATCAGGGAATAGAGGAAAATCAGAATAGTATTCTACTCCCCAGTCACAACAACTGACACCCCCAAGAGAGGCCAGAGTGTTAATAAACACTGCCATTTTTGCATAACGTGACTAGCAAAAAGCAGGGAAGGATACTCAACTTCATTTTGCCTAAAAAAATTGCTTTGAAATAATAAACATGTAGCTGAAGGGAAGTGTCCCCAAACTCTCATTTTTAGGAAGGAAATTTTCATCAGGGCAATTGCAAAAAGGGCTAAATTTCTTGGTTAGCTTCTAATAATGCAATTTATTTTTTATTGTCTACTAAACATGTTAATTTTCTAGGAAAAAAAGGACATTGTCTGACAGTAGGAAATGATGCCTGCATTAAAACCCTCTCAATTACTTCTGACAAGTGAAAAAGTACCCAGTTGTCCTGGTTAGGATTACAAAATTGAAGCTTCATTTTGAATTTGGTGAATATTATAAAAAATTCCTTGAGTAGAGATATATTAAATCACTATTGAGATTTTCTTCAGAGCAAATGCCTCTGTGAAGGGCTCATGGGAAGACAGGTTATAGAAATTAAATCTAAAGTCTCAACACTGGGCTGAAATACTGCTGGAATGCTTGTTAATTTTATGATATCCTGTATACAACAAAATTCAAGAAACCGTAAGAGTCAGAGATTATTCTGATTCTTGGCAAATCTATCATATGTGAGGAAATAAAGGTAACTTTAATGGGATTTAAGTTCTTAATTTTACGAAATGACTTAGAAAACTGTTTCCACATTATTCTGGGCAGGCAAGTGATATCCAAGCAGACATCCAACCAGTAGTTGAGGAAAATGACCGTCAGGATTGTGATTTGTGGGTCATGAGGGATCAGCTGGGAAGTCTGGTGATACTGCAGTAGCTCAGACTGCAGGAAGTCAGAATTGGAGGCAAGAGGGCAAATGGAACATTGCAAGTATGGCCAGCTATCCAAACTGTAAATGTCAAGTGTATGGGACGAGAGAAAAACTATTTTTCCATTGGATTGACTTTTCTTCCTTTACCCCTTGGATCCACATCCTTAATACCCACTATACTAATGACTAGCACAACAGCTGGCATTCGTATGGTGTTTTCTTATTTTAATATACTTTAGAATATTTTGAAGAGGCACGACTATTATTATTCTCCTCCATTTTTAATAAGAAAATGAAACTCATAGAAATTTAGGGGTTCATTCCAAGCATTATAACTAGTTAGTAGTTGAGTTGGGACAAGACAAAGTTCTTCTTGCTCCCTGCTATTGTTTTAATGTCATCAGGTCTTTAAGAAAGTGTTCCGTGATGAAACAGGATAGAAGTCTAAGCATGATTCAACTGCACATCGGCAAAAGTCACAGGCTGAGTAGTCATGCATCACTTAACAACTGGGATATGTTTGAGAAATGTGTCGTTCTCAATTTTGCCATTGTGCAAACATCATAGAGTGCAGTTACGAGAAGCATAAATGGTAGCGCCTACTACACACCTAGGCTATATGGGATAGCTTATTGCTCCTCAGCTGCAATCTGCACAGTGAGTCACTATACACAACACATGAGAGGAAATCAAGCACAAGTGAAAATGATGCAATCAAGAGATTGCATCCACAAGATGTAGGAGACAAACTTATTTTTTATAAGCAGAAAGAGTATACTGTAAAGTAACACTAAAATTATAGTAAATATGTAAACCAGTAACAGTCATGTATTATAATTATGAAGTAGTACATAGTGCACATAATTGTATGTGTATAATTTATATAACTGGCAGCACAGTAGGTTTGTTCACACCAGCATCACCACAAACACATGACTAACGTATTGCTCTACGAAGCTGAGACAGCTGCAACATCATTAGGTGATCGACAGTTTTTTAGCTCTATTATGAGCCTATGGGACCACCTTCGTATATGTGGTCCACTGTTGACCATCATTACGCAGAGCACGACTATATATGGAGGAGCACCACGTTGTGAACCCAGCACAGAAGGATGACTGGGTAACAGTAGAGTTAACATGTAGCAACAAAATATGAAATACTGATACCTCTTTTCCCAGGAAGAGGTTAAATCCTTCATCATAAAATCAGCATCTACTCCCTGTGCCTTGGCAAAATAACTCTGGAAACTTCAAAACTAACAATGTCAATATTCCGAAGTAAGTTCCATAGCCTGTGTTCTTATGAGCCTAACCATCTTTTTACTCGCATTATACTGAAAAGAACTTTGCTTTTATCAGTTGTTGTTCTGCTTTTCTTTGCGTGCTAATCCCTAGCCCTTACAGTGGTAATACTCACAGTATTCAATCTGTGTCCAAAGTGGAAAAGTTGAGGTTACCCTGTCATTGTCAGTAGTCTACTGCCCTGTTTGTTGGCGAGCTGGAGTCGCACCCTGAGAGGCAAGATCTTTCCATCTCATTATCTTGAACAGCAGGAGTTCTAAATTCTGTCTTAAAAAAATAGGTCAGTGCTGGGGGCATAGGAGGGCAGTGCAAACAGAACCATCTGGCTAGTGATAAATAAAAAATAGTTGTGTTATCACTGAAGGCACAGTATACTTGATTATCTTAACACATTAGCACTTATATATGATGAACTGTCTATCAGTGATGACTTTTTAAATTTTATCTTCTACTTTACACATAATGAAATTTAGTTTACTGGGTTATGAATCCGAGTTTTGACAAATGCAAACTGAGCATAATCATGACAGAGGAAAGTTTTCTTGCCTCCAAAAATTCCTTTGTGTTTCCAATTTGTAGTTAAATGTCTCCCAATCCCCTACCTACTAGAAACCACTCATCTATTATTCTCCATCAAATATTTTGGCTTTTCCCGGGATGGCATATAAATGCAATAATACAGTATATAAATTTTAAATCTGGTGTTTTCATTTGGCAAAAATCAGTGATGATTTTTTTAAAATTTTAAGCTATAAAACAATTCCTAAACTGAGGACTAAGTCTTCTCTTGTTTCATAACTTATGCGGGAGTGAAATGAGCTATCAAAGGAGGTGGTAACTTATGCATCTGAAACCCTTCGCCCAAATTGTCCTCTCTTGGGACTGGAAGCAAGCTTATAGGCCAATTGATTCAACTCTTTCAGCATAGACTTGAGGGAGTTATGGCCTAGGGCCTAGGACACAGAGTGGTTGTGGCCAAATCAGGTAAAAAATTCACATACCCTGATTTCAAATTCAATCCTCTTTTGATTTTACTTCTACCTACCCAGCAATGTAAAACTTCTTCTGAAATAAAAATCAAATATAAACCCTTCTCTATATAATGTATTCTATAGGCTTCCTCTTAAATTTCAACTTCAAATAAAGATAATCATCAAAATGGATAAAGAATCCCAATAATGATATGATTAAACTCTCACACATAGTATGCTTACTTCATGTCTCCGTCCATTTGAGCTGCTATAAAAGGATATCATGGACTGGGTGGCTTATAAAGAATACAAATTTATTTCTCACAGTGCTGGGGGGCCAGGAGGTGCAAGGTCAAAGGGCTGGCAGAGTCGGAGTTTGATGAGCGTGGGCTTCTTGCTTCATGGGCAGCTGTGTCCTCCCAGGGTACAAGGGGCGAGAGCGCTCTGAAGTCTCTTTAATAAGGGCGTTAATTCCATTCACACAGGCTCTTGCCCTCAAGACCTAACCACCCACCAAGCCCGATCTCCAATCTGAGAGTTAGATATTTAACAGGAATATTAGGGGGACACAAACCTTCAGCCTATAGTCCTCTATATTATGCACAGAATAAGAAAAGGAATTGCTATAGCATTTGAGCAGTTCTTCCTTAAAAATGTAGGGAAAACAAAGCAGATCATGATCTAAGCAAATGACACAGATGCCCTCTCTCTCTCTCTCTCTCTTCCTCTCCCCCTTTCTCTCCCTCCCCGCCCATGCTGAGATTTAAACACTAATGTAGATAACAAAAAACAATAACAATACTACCTTCAATTGTTTTTTTTAAATCTAAAAGAGCTGGGCTTTGAAGCAGATCATGATGTTAGTGTGGTACGTGTTTGCATGTGAATGAGCAGATTTACTGTTTTCTTGTAGAACTCTTTGGCTTCTTTAATTAGGCCAGATCTGGGAGTCAGGAAACTTACATTTCACTTTTAGTTACTCAGAATTTTAGTGCCTATGCCAAAAATGTCAATCGTGACTCTTTTCAAACTGTACTCCATTCCAAGTGAAACCCTCTTTCCTAGCTCCGCAGAAAAGAAAGCCTTGCAAAGGCCGGGGAACACCTGTGGTCTCCCACCACCCACAGTCAAGTTGATGGCACCAGAAATGGACGTCTGACATAAGGATCAGCAGTCTATAGTGTGGACAGTAAACAAAATTGTGGCCTGGTACACAATGATGAATAAAGCCAATGAGACATTCTCTCTCAATAATTCAATAATTAAAAATTTAATATTTCAAGTTGAAACGAGCACTGGTTATTGGAGCTGAAAGGTTGTGACATAGACAGGGGCCAGAGAAGACAGGGTGTGGAAGCCATGGAGTTATGAAAAAGTGAAAACCACAGGAAGTGGATGAGCTTGAGGCCTGGACATTGTCATTTGGAGTGAAGCTGAGATACACCGGCAGTGGAGCTGTATAGCAGGGAATGGTAGCTTGCCTTTCCCAGGGCCTCTGTTTGAGGTTTTCCTGTGTCTTGTGCATATAATGATGATCTTACACAAACCATCTTCCTGCTCCCATTACTGGAGGCAACTTGACTGAGCTTCTCTAGTCTTTCAATCAAAAGAGCTTTAGATTCTATTTCAACAGAACTCCCCCTGCTGATAATAAAGTAGGTGGTAGGGTTTCCTGAGTACAACTGGAAACATTTTTCTCTCAGTTAAGTCTAAGTTTACATTTATTGCTGAGTATGTGAGGAAAAGAAATATGGGTTAATGAAATGCCTGAAGAAGAATGTTTTAAATAAATAGAGTTTTCTTTAATCTTCTAAATATAAGCAGTAGTAGGGAAAGTAACTAGCAGACTGTTTCCAAGTAGAATTAGATAAAACTGCTTTAAATAACAGAGAAGTCATGTTTTTAATGAGCACATTTCTTTGCTAAATATTTAAGAATAGTTTTAACCCCTCTTATATTTTTCTTATATATTTTCTTCTCCTAAACTAAGAAATCCCTTAATTTATCATGCTCCATTTTCAAACTCATTCATTCTTCAAGTTAAATACCACATTTTCTATACAACATTTCCCAAGTTTCTTTGTTTTAATTAGTTTCCTATTTCAGAGAATAATTAAACTTTTACGACAATGATCACATTCTACTTACAGTATGGTTATTCACATGGTTGTATATTGCTTTCTGTAGTCTGCAAGCTTTTCCAAATCATAGAATTTTCTTATCATTTAGTACTGGGAGAAAGGAGAAAATATCTTGAAAATATTAAGGTGATTTTTTTTTCTGCTTATAGATTCTTGGCTGTGACACTCTTCCTTAGTAGACATAGATATATGCTGGCTTGGGAAAGAATAGAATTGTTATAACAGAAATGCAAAAAAGAAAAAAATCAATATTCATATTAGAGACAATATATATTATAAAAGAGAGCCTCTTTTTAGAGAAAAGAGGTATGTGTTAATAAAAAGCAGATGTAACACACCGCTAGAAGCAAATGATTGTAAAGAGAATAAATAGAGAGCCAGATGATACTGGAGGGTGAACTTAAGATTGGCCCCGCAAATTCATACATGGAAACATTAACCCTCAATATTACTATTAATACATTGGTGATAGGGCTTTAAAATGATTGAGGAGGTGCCCTTATATGAACAGAAAGAGACACCAGAGCTCTCTTTCTTTCTCTTTGCCATGTGATGACCCTGAGAGAAGATGACTGTATCTATAAGCCAGGTAGACAGCCTCACCAGAAACCATATCAGCCTATACCTTGATCATGGGCTTCCCAATGCCAGAACTATGAGAAATAAGTCAACATTTCCCAAGTTTCTTTGTTTTAATTAGTTTCCTATTTCAGAGAATAATTAAACTTTTACGACAATGATCGTCATAGTCATTGTATTTTGTACAGTGGCCTGAACAGACTACCGGTTAGAGGTGTCCAATCTTTTGGCTTCTCTGGGCCAAATTGGAAGAAGAATTGTCTTGGGCCACACATAATATACATGAACACCAACGATAGCTGATGAGCTTTTAAAAGATCCGTGCATAATTTTCATGATTTAAGAAAGTTTATGAATTTGTGCTGGGCCTCATTCAAAGCCATCCTGGTCCGCATGCGGCCTATGGGCTTCAGGTTGGACAAGCTTGCTATAGATCCTCATTCTTATGACATCATTTAACCTTAATTACCTCTTTATAGGCTCCATCACCAAATATGGTCACTTTGGGGGTTATGGTTTCAACATATGAATTTGGCTGCATCTTTTTTTCCCAGACAACCCCCATAGGGGTATCCTTATGAATGTGGGAGGAAGGGACACAAACATTCAGTTCAGTCTGGTTTGACACATTGCTTGCCCTGAGGAATTCTGCTAGGAATGTGTCATAATCATCTGATGAGGATATACTATCTGCAGACGCCTTGCACCTGGTCCATGGACTACCCAGCAGTAATGATGCTTACTTTTGCCTTCCAACTTGGCTCAGCCTATGTTATCACTCCGTGAGAATAGCTCCAACTTCAATGGCAAAAAAACCAAGTTTTCTTCACGTGGAGGGCAGGAAGCAAGTGATGATGATGTTGTGAAGAGAAAATTCCCTCATCCAGCCTTAATTTAACTGCATCAAATTAAGGATTCACACTAAAAGGATCAATTTTTTCTCAAGATTATAGGAAAATAATGAATGAAAAATTAGTTACACAGAGTCATACTGGTAATCAAGGAGAAGGCCAACTAATTCATTACTTCAATGCTATTCTGTGATTTATTACTTTGAACCAATGTATATGTACCAGTTATAATGGAAATTACTAATAAGGCATGGATAATTGAAATTGCAGATTATTTCAAATAATTTAGCAATATGCTTTCATTTATATCTTCTTTAAATCTTTGTTATCCATCTATTATCCTGCTTCATCTCTTTTTTTGTGAGAAGTGTGCAAATAGTTACATGGATAAAGGCAGGTTGAAAAATTGGCCTGAAAGATTAAAAAACACCATAATCAGTCCCTTGATGTTCAAGAATCAATTATAAGTGTATTCCTCTCTATCCTTGGTAGCATCATATATTGTAAAGATATAGAATTAATTGTAATAAGCATGTTAAATTTGGTTAAACCTGAATTAGAAATAATAATCTAATATTGTTCTCTTCTTAAGTTTATAAAGATCTTTCAATTTATCTTTTTACTGTCTTTAGTGATATCAACATAATTATTTTAGCAGGATCTTTTTGTGCTTCAGATTTAAGTGTCTTAGTCTTTCCTGGAACTTTGCACTCTAGGGAGTGAGGATGACACTAAGAACTGAAAAAGGACATCTATGCCTACTTCATCGGCCACACACTTACTCATTAACACATGAAGAGAATATCTATTGTTTCAATGTGGTTCAAAGTCTTGCCTCTGTCTAAATTCTCTAATATCTCCTTTTGTCTAATGAAAGGCAACACTCTTCTACCTCTATCCCCACTCGCCTCTCCCCCTTTCCATCTCATCATTCAGGGTGACATGAAAGTTAGAGACTGAAGATAGGACGAGGAGCTTGGAAGCAACATTTGAAGTGGTGTTTTACAGGTAGTGGTGAGGTGAAGGAGCAGGAGGGGTACTGAGAATGAGAGAAGAGGAAAGAAGCAACTGAGAAAAGCTGGGGGGGGGGGCGGGGAGAGGACATGGCAACTGAATAAACAGCACAAGAGAGGAACAATCAAAGCTAGTTCCAAAGTTTCCACCTAGAAGATGGTCTTTATGTTAAAAACATGTTCAAAGAATATTTAAGTTTCCACATGCACTGGAACAGCAGGGCAGATTTGAGTAGAAAATGATGTTGGTGTAAGTTACAAGGCTAGTAAAATGTCATTCTTGAAAAAAAATTCTAAAAGAGAAAAAATCCTGAATTAAGACAACATATTTCCATTTTCATGAAAATTTTATTTCAAAGGAAATAAGGCATCATATGACATTGGCGACAAATTGATTTTATAATTGAATAAAAGCTAAAACTTTGAAATTCTGTAAGAAAATGTTTTATATAGTTATAACTGATTGTATTTTGGGAAAAGATTATATCAATAAATTTAATGAAATAATTATTCAGTTAGCTCCCCAAAATAAATGCTAAACAGAGGTTGTCAAACACAAATAATTAAATGTGGCAAAGGAAGGCATTATTTGGCTAGAGTTCTAGAATAGAAAATCAAACTTAATTATATTAGATGGTAAATGGCTATTAAATTACTGACTATTCCCCCTGACATCTGGCAACATGACTCTGCACTCTGATCCCTCACAATCAATTAATATTTAAGCAATTGCTTAAGAAGATGAACAATCACATCGTGAGCTAACTTAATTTTGCCTATGGTCGAAGTATAATTTGCTGTTCTCTATGACTGTAAAAGCCATAAAACCATATTAGAAATATCGCATTAGGAGATGAACACAGTGACACTCAAATGGACTCTACTGCTGTAATTCTTCACACACGGATGAAGTTCACGTTTTGCCAACTCTGATCTTAGAAGTCATTATTTTTTTCACATCACATTATTTTATTTTCTTTATAAATTCATCCTGTTTATTATGTTCCTGCTTCTATCTTTTCCGTTAGAGAGTAAGCTCATTATGTTCAGGAAGTGTCTGTCTTATTTATTGCTACATCTCCAGAGCAGTCCCTGGTCATAAATAGGACCAAATAAATGTTGTCAAGTGAATAAGCAAAACTGCAAAAGGAAACTAAAATACTCTAACTGGGGTAGGAATAGAATTACAGGTTAAAGTTTATAGTGAAACTTTTATATAACATAGATGGCTCGCTCCTCTGAGTGAGGAATTAGAAACCCAGGTTCTGGATTTCCATGTATTGAAATTGTGACTCATCTACTGGGAACAGAAGAGGCCCTGGTGTCACTGTGCCACTCCTGGTCTTCTGCCTGAAGAGATGCCCCTGAACCCACCCTACACTCATATTTGTAAGTAAAGGACTTAGACACATTTTCATAATCATTTTCAAGATGAAGCCTGGCCCATTGGAAATAACCGACAGCTATTCCACTGTCATAACTAGAGGCATATAAAAGAATCTCAAATAATTAAGTTTATGAACTTAAATCTGAAAGCTAACTCTCTCTCCCTTTAACTGTGAGACCAGAGCTAGGCAAGACATCGATCACGGTTCATTGGTGGACTGTAAGCAATTTGGGGGTGACTGCCTGAATAATAGATTAAATAGCTAGTGGACTGTAACACTTGGAGAAGTAGCCATTGCCCTGAAAAAGTCTGCCCAAACCTGTGATAGACTTATACATTCTCTAATATGATTGTTTTCACATGTTTCCAAAATTACTAGCTATACTTCTCAAAGTTAAAAATTCTCAATGTTGAGTTTACCTAGTATATCAGCTAAAATATTTCATGTCCACAGAACAAGCTATGTGGACCAGACTCTAGCTGACATAGTTTTTGAAAAATGTTTACTCCTTTTTTAGTCTCCTTAAAGAGAAAAATTCTACACAAAGTGAACAAATGTAGGAATGTCACTGCAGAGGTAAAATAATCTTGGGATTTTTATTTATAGCAAAAATTACCTTGCAAGGATTTTTCCTAGGATGGACCCAGAGGACAAGCGTTATTCATTTATTCCACAAATATTTATTTAGTTTCTAATGTGAGCTGGGCGAGTGCTTGACTTTAAAGGTACAAGGGCAAACATCTGGAAATGTCCCCTCTCTGTCTTCCAGGTGAGAAAGAAAGGAGGTTTTAATGAGGCAAGTTCAGTGATACGTGAGGAATAGTAAAGCAGGGCCAGTACGAGGTGAAATATTCTCTAAAGAAGGGAAACGTAAGACCTTCCTAAGGAAAAAATACTTAAACTGAGTGCTTTTGTTTAGGTAGGGTAAAGGCAGGCAGAAAGAAAGCAGTGTGTGTGATCTTCGATCTCCTAGACTATCTCCCTGAGCCAGTTGCTCAGTATTTGCATTTGAGTTTGGAGGAAGGATATATGATTAACTCATCTTAGGCTAGATGTCCACCTTAGTCCAACTAGCTGTGGCCAATCCAGAGGTGCAGGGCCCGCTGCCCAAACATGTCCTGTGGGCACTGCCTTAGCAGAGCCTGTTAGAGGTAGAGACAATTCCCTCTAGAAGGAGAAGCGGGTGATGAAGCAATATCTACCTGGAACAAAACTGTTCTTTTATATGCAATGCCAAAGATGCTTTTGCTGAATGTAAAAACATCTCCCAAAGAGGCTGATTGCCTCTTTGGGTAAAGGCCGCCAGGATCACTCCCAGGTTTGATTCAGCCTCTAGTTCTACTCATGACTAAGATTGATCACAAGGGAAGAATACCAAAGTGAAATCAGCAAAGGGAAATGCACATGGGCTGAGGCATGAGGACACCAGGTGCAAACTTCCCAAACCCACTACCAATGGAGTCACACAGGCTGTGCTTCAGTGCACTGCTGTCGGAAAGGAGATGTGACAACGTGTGAAATGTTGCCAATCAGGAAAGCTCATTAGAGACTCAGACCCAGGGTTTTAGCAGGAGCTGGTCTCATAGGGTACCCCTTGCTTAGAATATACCCAAATCCTAGGCTCCCGGAAAGAAAGCAGGTGTTCAGCATAAATCACATTTGTATGAACAGTTTAGGCACATTAAGTCTGTCCTATTGTCATTTAGGAAATGGTAGGAATACTCCCAATATCCAAGTTCCCAGATACCAGGCAAAGGCCAACCTTGACTGCGGACCTTTCAAAGGACAGCCATCAGGCCTGCTATGTTGACTGTTTCTGCACACAGTATGTCAGCTAACACCAGCACTTTATCCCCGATAGGAAAGAGACCAAATTTATATCCACACTATGGGAGGGCAGTTTATATTTCAGTGATAGCTATGAGCAATACATTTACATTTTATTTGCACAATTGGTTCTGTGTCTTAAACACCATTCATTTTCCTCGAGTATCAAGTGTCCTGTCTAACCTACATCAGCACTATAGAGCTATCATTTGTCCAGATGGTTGTAGATTTATCTCCTTGTTTAATATACACAAATATTACAACCACCCTTTCCTATTAAATATTACTACTTTTTATCATATGCTGGAATCATTTGTCCTTCATATTCTTTTAAAGTTCAGATTGCAGGGAGCACTGCCTGTCTGTGACGACTGTAAAGGGTACGTTCCTTGGTGATGCTCTGCAGTGTCTTAAAGGTGCACAGACTGGGGCCACTCCTGAGCGAAAACCAGCTGACCCCTAGTACTCCAAGTCCAGAGGATGGAGCAGAGGTTATCTTTCCTTGTCTCAGGATTCCTGTCATAAAGTGGGTGCCCCATGTCTCTCCCAGCTACCTCCTTCTTCTCCCCTCATCTTCCTTTGCTTCCATCTCTCCTATTCCCCAGCCCTGTGCTCCAGGGTCTCGGCTCCAGCCCTGCTCTGTGAGTTCTGCAGTCATGTTGATGGTGGTGTTGGACTCATGAACGGAGCGCGGCCATAAACATTCTTAGCAGGCCTTTTACATTTTTCAGCGTGGCAGGTTTACAACACAAACAAGCCTTTCTCCTGCTGATACTGTTTGCCTCTCATAGCAAAACTTCATTCAGCTTGTAATTTGCCAGTCAAGTCACTGCGTCTGTATTCCATGTCACCAAGACTCCCTTCCCACAGGAGAAGGGAAAGAAAAAGAGGTGAGCGGGGCAGAAAATTTCTTCCTGCCACCTCTGTGTCTCCCATTTCCATGACACCTGGTATGTTCTGCCTCTTGTTTTCTACGGGCAGCTCCTACCAACCTTGTGAAGTCCCTCTTTGCTGGATTGTGTGGAAGACAACCGGGTCTTGGACACCAGGAGTCCTGGTCAGCCTTGACTATGGCTGACCTGATTTGACATTTTTATCTGGTATTATAGAAATGGCCTATTTGGGTAACTTTGTGAGGAATTTCTTTCAAAACAATACTGATTAAGTTTGAATTGTAGAGGGACCTTCCTGAATGCTTCTGAAATTACTTTCATGGGAAACTCTAATGTAACTTTATTGTACATCTTTGAAAATAAAAAAGAAATGTCTAAATGCTTCTGCTGTGTTTCTTTAAATCAGTAGGAGGCTGGATGTCACAGTGTGTGGAAAAATTGGCTAGCTACACTTGAGTAATCACCTTTAAAATTATCTTGCAAATTTTTTCACAGCTATAATAAGTAGTGTTCCACTTTTCCTAAAATTATGCTTAATCATATACTCTATGATGAATAGTGCTTATCTCTAGAGAAGGAAAGGGAAGAGAGGAGGGCTTAAGGAAACTGTCACCTTTTATTCCACAGATTTCTATATTGTTGAATATATTACAATGAGGATTAGATAATATAAAATATCTGAAAAATAATTTGGAATAAAATTAGAGTTCAAGATATATATGGTAACCTTTAATGCAAATTTTCATGATACTCCCTCTACTTGAAAATCACATTAAATACCTGTGTACTTGTATACTACATATGATTTTATTTAATTTTCAAAATCTCCATTTCTTCTAGATTTTTCAGAACATCGCAGGGCAACCTAGAAGAGCATCTCTTAAATTTGAGAAGTAGTATAATAACAGCAATAATGGTTGTTGGTTATTATTGAATGTTTACTATTCTCACTAATGATCTTTAACTTTTAGTAAGCTTGTTTGTACAGAAAGCAGATGCAGGGGTAAGCATTTTATGTGCATTACTGCAGTTGACTCACAATAGCACACGAGGTAGGTTTTATTGTCTTCTGCTGCTCCAAGATGATTTCAGTGATATGCAGCTAGTTTAGCAACTTACCCATGGCTGTGCAGCTACTGAGAGTCAGAGCCAACATATGCCACCAGACCCGTCTGCACACAGACTCTGTAGAAGGGTAGCAGTCACACACTTGGGCATTAAAAATTGATGAGATTTAAACTTTTATGCCATGCAGAAACTGTGAACAAGTTACTTCATCTCTCTGTGTCTCAGTGTACTTGTGTATGGGAAATGCAGGCCTTATTTGTAAAATGAGAGTAATAGATATGCCTCATGAGGTGGTTATGAGCATTAAATGAGATGATCTTATAAGGTACCAAGTAAAATTTCCTAAAATGCTAGCTATTAGTATGTGCAAATAACTTTATCCTATCTATCTATCTATTTATCTATTTGTCTACCTGTCATCTATCTACCTATCATCTATCATTTATCTATCTCATTTAGGCAAGAAACTACATCATATTTTTTTAAACTTCACAAAAATATGGACAGGAGGTAATAATGTCTTCATTTTTATAGATAACTAAAGATCAGAGAATTAACATTACTTGCTCAGAATTATGAAGTTCGAAAGCTGTGCCACAGAGATTTTACTTCAGATTTTTCTGACCCTGATGCCCAAGCTTTGCCCTCTACATCACTGGAGAACAGAAACCCAAGTGGTTGGAAATGTGCACTCACCACCCCGTGACCTCAAGAGAGTCTGGACTTTGGCACCCAGCTCATTCCCTTCACTAACAACTGAGGGATCTCAGTGTTCTGCTCCTCAGGGGCTATCAGGTCATGGGGACTCTGCACAGAAGTACTTTCTACGGGGCCTGACCCACACAAGCGTCAGAAGAACCACTGTAGTCACATTAGCATTCAGTGATACTCAAAGCCAGCACCTAGCTAAGTTCAGTAAATTTCCTTTGATCATAGACTAGATGGTGATGGTAATTGTATATTGGTTCTGAGAGTTAAACTACTAATAAGTATAAAATTTTTTTTATATATTGAAAAGCTTTATACTAAATATATGGTATTGATTAAAATTCACAAGTGCTTTCTTCAGGTGAAGTCAATAGTACTCCTGGTAGCCTTGCATTGCTGCAGGGCCATCCCCAGGGTCACAGATGGAATGTGTTTGGATTTCAGTTCCCTTGAACCCCAAGACTATCAGGGGTCTTATGTGCAAAGTACGGTGTTAGGTGTTCTAGAAATTTTCTGGCTCCCAAAAGTTTTCAGTAAAAATCCTTTGTTCCATATCACATTTCCCTCAACAGGACAGTTATACATTTTTTTAAATTATTACTTCACTTGGAAATTAAGGCAAATTTTCTACAAAATGTGTTTTCAGAAAGTCTTTTTGAAAAAGCAAACCACCTAATTTTCAGATGGAAGAATACTTAGAAGAAAAACCCAACAGTCACTAGAGTGTAGATGAGTTTTTTAGTCTATGCAATTTGGAAAGACAGGCAAGACACCATTTACAGGTGGGGATGGTTCACCTTTGCTAGGAAGTCAGGTGGGCGGAGAAGCTGGTCATTATCTCAGAGGCCCAATGTGTCTTCTGGGGACGTGGGGGCAGGCAGCAGACGGCAGGCTGCCCCCAGCACATTGGACATGGCGAAGGAAAGCAGATGCAATGTTAGGAAGGCACAAGCAGTGCAAAAGCAAATAATGAAAAATTGCCATCACCCAATTCTCCCATTTTTTTTCTCTTTTTAGTTAAAAATAGGCATTGTCTACTGATAACAGGGTAAAGTTTTGAGTTTATTAAAAAAAAAAGTTCAACTCTTAACATACTGGGCTTATTGTAAGAGACCAGAGAATCCAAGGAATAAGTCTATGAAGTTGATTAAGAGTTTTTCTTAAGCAATTTTAAAATTTTAATTTATAAAGAACATAGCCTGATCAGTTCAATGATGTGTTTTGTCTGGAAGTTTCTCTCATTTGCATATAAAACTACATTATCTCCTTTTTAAGATTCATGTTTTCCCTTCTCCTGAGAAAGCTGTTAATTTTGTAGTTTAGATTATGTGTTGGATAATTATTTTAAAAATCATTCTCGTTAAACTATTGTTTTATAATCTTTGTGTTTAAATCCTTATCCTTCTCTAGCTTCTTTCCTTTTAGAACAAAATAAACAAACAACAATGACTATCTCAGATTATGATCTTTTTTGCAAGGGACAGTGAAAAAATATTGAGAAGAGGAGCATATAAAGTAATTAAATGCTGTCCTCTTATCTTGGACAATGGCAGGAAGCTTTTGTTCCTTTAATGGGAAATTCAACAGCTGTGCCTCAGACCAGGTTAATGCACGACATTAGTGTTGTGTGATGTTCTGTTGGGGATTTTGTGTGTGCATTTTATTAAGAATGTTTTCCAGAATGGAAATAGGTCTAAGGTCCTCATCTTCATAGTCTGAACAGTGACTGACGTTCGTGTCATTTTCCCTTATTTCTTAGTCACCAATTGCTATAAAACTCAAAATGTTCCATAGGTTCCAAAGGAATCATGGAAAGTAAACTAGATACAGGGTTTTAATTATATAATATATAATAGATTCTGAATGATAATCAATTTGATTTTACAAAAAACATTATCTTGTTAGAATAATATTATATACCTGAATGATATATCATGAGGATTTGTAAATTAAAGAGCAAAGAAATACAACTTATCTTCATTTTCCTCATCATCTGGAGTCTTTCCAAAATAGTACTACCTGCAAACCTATTTTCCACAAGGCAAAAAAGGAAATTGAAAATTTGAAAAACTATTCATTATAAAGAAATAATAAAGTAAAAATAGGATGGGCCAAATAAACTATAAAAATGTGGTAAATGAATTAGAATTTCCACCACTTTGAAGAAGTGACATCAAGTTGTGTATGTGTGTGTGTGTGTGTGTGTGTGTGTGTGTGCATTAGTCTGGCACTAAATCAGGTATTTGGAGTATTTTTTCTCCCACCTATTGGCTCAGTCCTAACATAGGCATTGAGGCCTATCCCACTCTATGTAAAGGGCATTAGAAAAACTTTGAACTCACTGACTTCTAATTCCAGGAACTAGGTTCTTATCTTTTATCTCTACCACCCTTAATCCCTGATTTTTCCCCATGCCATAAGGTTTCTTCAAGGAATCTGTTAAAATTCCAAACAGCACAAACACTTACTCTATGAGTGACAGATTGAAGAGATTTTAACAGTTGAATGATATTGGCCAGATTTCTGCTTTAGACAGTAATTCTGCGATCTATGTGGAGACACATTTGAGAAGATCATAACTGATAAGGATGAAGTGGCTACTACAATTGTTCACATGAGAAGTTATGGCAGTGGGTGGAGGGACAGAATAGGGTTGGACTTAGAGAAACATTTAGATGGTAAATCAGGACTACTGGTGATGGATTGGATGTAGATAGTGACAGACAACATTATCCTTAAAGAAGAGACTCACCAAAATGAGTGACCATGGGGTTTGAACCTGGAGACAACATTCTAAAGAGAGATACAGAGTAAAACATCCCATATTTGGAAATTATTTCAGGGGAAGAGTGGCAGGAAAGTGTGGAAGTGCAGAGTGGGAGGAGGTGCTAATGAACTGAGGAGAAGAGGGAGCGACTGTTTGGGGTGATATCAGAACACAAACAGATATAACCAGAGAAGTTAAGAAAAAGTTGTTCACTGGAGATTTTAAGAGACCAGAACAATTCATGAAAAGTTTGTAACTGAGAATAACCATGCCTTAGATAAAATAAATAAGGCTTTGCAATGTTATTAAATGGTTTGGGTTCCAAGGTCACCAAGACCATTGTTGATCAGTTGCAGAAACAATTGCTTTATAAGCAAATAATCACCTTAATTTTAAAGGAAGAAAAGATACAACAGTATCACCTAGGAAGATGTATTGTTTGTACTAACCTTTAATATAGATAATGCGTTTTGCAACAGACCAAGAAAATGGAATTGGTCCAACAGAATTTTAATTTGGTTCATTTCAACTGCCTTATATAGGTCTTGCTGGAGCTTAAACTTGTCCTTTAAATTATGAAAGAAATAGGAGAAAAATTTGTGTTCACCAGAAGGATATCCACATTATCCTCAATAGTTGTTTTGGTTTTAGCAAATGTTTCAGATAGTGTTGTTCTTGTTGTGAGAAGATTTGTCTGACTTAAAATATCAGACTTGAGGGTAAGTGGGGAAAGGGTGGGGGAGAAGGGTGGAGGAGTCAAATATATGGTGATGGAAGAAGAACTGACTTAGTGGTGAACACAACACAACACACAAACAATGCACTGTAGAATTGTACCTATGTAATTGTTATTAACCAATGTCACCCCAATGAACTTAACAATACCAAAAAGATTGGGACCTCTAATCTGGTAGGAACACTGTGGATATGTTGAATATTAGAATTTTATTTATATGGGATTATGTTCTATCTTTAAGGTACTCAAGACCCAATAATGAACACTGCAACAAACACACCTCTGGTTTCTATGTAATGAATTCCTAGTAAGTTTTTAGTGAACCAGGCAGCTCTTTGGGTCTTCCTCTTGTAGTTCTGCTTCTAACCTTAAGATGGGAGATTATCCTGGATTGTCCATGTGGTGTACCAAGGGCTTAGGAGTCAGTCTGGTGGCGGGAGTACTGCATGCTTTAACTTGGCTTCCTCACTTGTTGATGCCTAGGAACAGCCATAGCAGATGGCTAGTGTGAAGGGTAGATGTGAACATATGGGCAGGTGTTCCCACAGGGCCTCACCCATAGTGAGTGATCAGTAGGTTTAATCCCTTTTCTCCTTTCTTTCCTGGAATGGATCTCCATGTCATAACTGGTTCTCAGCAAAACTGTGAAACAGGAACAAGCAATTTGTATCCTTTTGAGTATCTCTCCTGTGTGGTGCTCCCATTTCTCCTGGGGATCAGGAAGCAATAGTACAATCATTGTTGGAGGGTTTTCTAGTTTACTGAGCATTTTCTACAATGCCTTTCTTCCATGCAGACATACAAGTACCTCATCAATGTCCCTTTCTTATAATCTCATTTGTTTCTTGCTATAGCTCTGATGACCCTGTATTACAAACAACAAAACTAAGGTGCAGAGATGATAAGTGACAGTTTCAAAGTTATATAGCTGTACAGGCATTCCTCACTTAATGACCCAGTTTCAGTTCTACAACTAGGTTGTTAAGTGAATTGGTCCCTAAGAGAGGAGCTTAAAGGCCAATGTCTTCTGATATGTGATGATGCCATAGGGCAATAGCTACCATGCAACAGCACACTTATAAATGAACTATGTAGTCTTGAATGATTGCAAATGCTTCGTGTAGTGATTACTAACTGACAAACACTGAGAAAGGGGTTTCCCTGCATTGGGGAGCCAGTCTTAAGTTTGAGCGGTCATGAAACAGGTAGGTCATTAAGTGAGGAGTGGCTGTGCTTGGCAAAGCAGGTGCTGAACCAGGATTCTCACTCTGAATTTACTGTGCACCACTCCAGTGCACCTGGACATTTGCTGCTCCCTCCGTGGCTGCTGCCCAGGGCCACATTTCTCAGGCCATGTCTTCTGGTGTCCCCTCCATTAGTCACCAGCCCACACGCCATTATCTAAATGCTTGACCTCTGCTTTTAGCCAGCTCCTACAGAGAAGAACACGTCTTGATTTATTCATATTTCATTATGCCACTTTAGAAACTGACATTCTTCTGTGGTAGGCAGAATAATGCCGCCACCCCTGGCCAAAGGCCAATGTCCTAATCCCAAGAACCCTGAAACATGTGATCTTACATGGAAAAGGAACTTTGAGATGAGAAGATTGTCCTGGATATTTCACATGGGCCCAATATAATTTGAGGATCTTTCCTGGCTGTAGGCAGAGGAAGATGTGACTATGGAAGAGGGCTCAGAGTGATGCGACATTTCTGGCTTTGCTGGTGGAGGAAAGGCCACAAGCCAAGGATTGCAAACAGGGCTCTAGAGCTAGAAGAGATAAATGTGTTAGAATGCTACGGCTGCCTTAACAAAGTACCACAGACTGAGAGCTTAAACAACAAACTTATCCTCTCACTGGAGATGGGAAATCTGAGATAAAGAGTGGGGAGAGCCATGCTCCTGCTGCAAGTGCCAAAGAAGGGTCTGTTCCTGGCCTCTCCACTAGCTTCTGACACCTTCCTGGCTTGTGGCAGCATAATTCCAACCTTCACATGGCATTCTCCCTATCTGTGTGGGTCTGTGTCCAAATTTCCCCTTTTTATAAGGACACAGTTATATTGGATTAGAACCCATCCAGTGACCTCATGTTATAATAATCATCTTCTACAAAGATTCTATTCCCAAATAAGGTCATGCTAATGCTCAGGACTTCAATATATCTTTGGGGTGAGGGGCCACAATTCAACCCATAACAAGAAGGAAGTAGACTCTCCTCTGGAGCTTCCTTAAAGAAACACAGCCACACTGGTGCCTTGATTTTAGTTCGATGAGACTCAATTTAGTCTTATAAACTGCAGAACTATAATAAATGTATATTGTTTTGAGTTTGTGCTACTTTGCTACAGCAATAAGAAAAAACAAACTAGTACATCTTCTAAAAGTGATTTCCAATAAAAAAAAAGAAAGAAAAAATTCCCAGAATGTTAAATAATGGGATGATCATGTCCTACCCCATGATCTCAAAAATGACTACCAGGGATGAGCTACCACAATTACCATACTCATGATGTGTCAGAGGCCATTTCTCCCTCATTCATCTTAAGAAGGGAAACTATTCACCAGACACCAGTCCATATTTTCTCCTTTTCTTGAAATAGTCATATAGCAAGGACATGAGCTCTTGGTGTAGCTGATGATAATTGCTCACTACACAGTCCTCCTCATCCTTCTCCATGGTATTAGCACATTAACTTCCTCTGCTCTAGCAGAGCCAGCCACCCAGTGTTAAGCCAATGGAAAATATGCCTTGTATCTTCATAACCTATAAATCAAATTAGGGACAGACTTGATCCATGCTGTCTTGAAACAGAAGTGTAATTTCCAAAGCAGGAAGCAAACAACAACAAAACAGAACTAAAAAACCAATTGCATTTCAAAGTTTATTAAAATAAAAAACTCAGAACAGGGCCAACTGACCAAGAGGCCAGGTCTAATGTTTTCACCAGACCCTGTCATGCTCTGAGGTTAAGTGAGTCCTTCCCCTCTGGTCCCCATTAAGCACTAAATCTTCCAGTGATGGTGGCTCATGCACACTTGATTACATTCAAGCTGTTATTGTGCTCTTTCTCTGTAGTATCAAAATGCTGCTTTTACAAATATTTTAAAGTTCCTCAGTAATGTTTTCTTTCCTTTTTTTTTTTAGGGTAGCTCCCTGGCTGGGAATTGAACCTAGCCATGGAGTTGAGCCTAGCCACTACACCACCAGGGAACCCCTCAGTAATGTTTTCTTCAGTCATTTAAAGGCTGAGGGTTTGAGTAGCACTACTGGCAGTGACGTCATCGTGGAAATGTCTGCCTGCCTCCTGCCAGCCGATTACGATGCATGCATTGGCCTGCCCACCAGTTGCCTGAGTCAGGAATGTCTGACTACCAAGCAAGGGCATACTCTATGTTCCAGACTTGTATGTGCAGTTGTTCACCTGATTGCCCAATAAGCTTCTCAGACTTGTCCATGTCTTGTTTCCTGATTTCTGTCCTCTGCTCCATCATTTCTCTTCATAACCTGTCATTTCTGGAATGTTTTTGCATCTCAGTTAATGGCAACTCACCTTGCTCAGGCCTAAAATTTCAACATAATCTTTGACTCTTCACTTTCTTCATATCCCACATCCAACTTATCAACAAATTCTGTCACTTTCCTAGCTTCAAAACATAGCCAGGATCTAACCACATCTCAATACCTCCAACTGCTACCAACCAGCTCCAAGCACCTGCTTCTCATTAGATTATCTGAGAAGCCACTACTGCCTTTCTACTTTGCCTTTGTACTCTTCAGTCAATTGTTAATACCAAAATCCAAACAAAAAAGCTGCTAAAATGCAAACCAATTATTGGTTGCTTCAAACTTTCCCATAGTTCTACATTTCACTTAAAAGAAAATCCAAAGTTCCTGCCTAGCTCTTAAGGCTGGCAAGATCTGGCCTCTCTTCATCTACCCTCTGCTTCCTCTCCTGTTCATCTACCCATCCCCTCATTCCTCTCCAGCCACTCTTTGCTCCCTGCCATTTGTTTAGGCTCTAGGCATGCTGTGTCTCAGGGCCTTTGCACCTGCTTCTCCTTCTGCCTAGAAGGCTCTTCCAAGACAACCTCAAGGGTTTTCTCCCACAGCAATAGTGAGGCCTTCCCTGACGACTTAATCTTCCTCCATGCACTCTACCTACCCAGTATACTACATGCTTTCTCATCTATTTTGCTTACTTATTGTCTCTTACTCACCAGAAGGTAAGTGCCATGAGGACAGAAGTGTCTTCTGTTTTGCACCCTGCTGTATCTGAATTTCTAGAATAACGCCTGCTCACAGTGACATGATAAGAGTAAGTGAATGAATGTGTGAATTTAAGAGGAAAAGATAGGAATGTCCAATGACTAGTCATCACTTGTTTAAATAGAATTCCTCCTTTGCCACAGATGCCAAGACACGAGGCAGACCTGCTATCTTCTAAGGAAGTTAGTAATTATTGCAAATATCAGTGTGCCTATTATTTAATAGTGAATCATTGATTCTAAGTTGTCATGTTCCCATTCCCAATGTTAGAGATGTTTTCAGTGGCTTGAGCAATAGAGCTCAAGACTCCAGAATGTTCTTTACCCCTCCTAGCTTGAGGCAAACTCTCATATAACGTGGAAGGGCAGGAATGAGAGTTATGTAAAGGAAACCAGCCCTTGTGCTATTAGGATCAGCCTTTGGACATAAAGTTTTGTTTTTAGTGGTTTTATTTTTTTAAGGAAATGTTTGATGAATGCTTTTCCACAGTGACTAACATTTGGGGTTTGTCCAAGAATAATAGCACTGGCCATAAGAGTGGTCGGGAGTGTGGCAGCATGCTAGCAGTTCATGCACCGTATGTTCACACATTTGTACAGTGGCTACTATAGGCCAGGCATTAGGGTGGGCATTGCAGTTACTATGGGAGGCACAAAACACAGCCTTCACTCCCAAGAACTTCTAGACTAGTTAAGACTCAACTACAATCCATAAGAGTATGCATAAAAGAAATGCAGGGAGGGATCACCCACCCTGGCTTGGGGAAAGAGGAATACAGAAGAATGATGGCTGGACTAATCCTAAAGCACCAGTAAGGACTGGCCAAATGCAAGGGAGCTGCAGGAGGCTGTCAGACCTCCAGCAAAGCCAGGCAGAGACCCAAAAGAACGAGAGCTAGGCATGCTCAGAGACTGCAGGGGGCCTGGTGTGACTGAAGCCTGGAGACAGAGGGGACCAGACAGGGGAAAGAGCCAGTTAACTGAGGCCTTAACTGACATTTTCCTCCAGTGGACGGAGGCTACATTGTTATTTTCAGTGGTATTGAATAACAAAGGTAATCATTTTTTTAAATTGTTGGATGAACTCATAAAGCATTTGCCTTGATGATTCTCAGAACCAAATGATAAGAGTGAGGAGCAGGTAAAGAGACATTATCTAATTAGAAGTCTCTAGAAATCCAACACCCAGAGGTTGAATGGCTTCCAGGGTTATATGGTGAGTTGGTGGCAATGCATCCCTTGTTTCTAAGGTTTCTTTTTTTTATTTTATAATGGCAGAAATTCTGTATTAAAATTGCGAAGAAACAGTCAAGTTATGAGCACAACAAATAATAAGTAATACCATCTGCAATGTGATTTCCAGATGAAAATGAAATGAATGACTTTAAAGAAGACATTTACTGAAGAGACTTAGAGGAGGAACCTGGCCTTCTGTTAGACCCAGGAGTGCAGCCAGGCTGTCCCCAGGTCTGATACTTCACCTTCCCAGCTGTTTTTCATCCTGTCCTGAGAAATAGCACCTCCGGGCATCAGGGCCCAGGTGAGAAAAGGCACTGCACACTTAATGTCCAGGATACCTGATGTGAATGAGCACCAGCATAATTTGGCAATAATAATGACATTGGAATTGATAGTGAGCCAAATAATACAAGGGGGGAGAGTTTACAGATACGACCTTAGAGGTGATTACTTGTGCATCTAGGGGCCCTCAGATGAGAGCTCACTTAGGACACCGGTGTGTGTCTTAAGCAGCAGGAGACTTATTAGAGAGCCGTGAGAATCCCAGGAAAGGCTCCCTAAGGTGTGCTCCTTTCTCAAAACCTGCGTGCACAGGGAATGGGAGTGGGGAGGAGCTGCCAGTCTGTCAGAGGGCCAGAGGAAATGAGACTGGGACTGTGTCTGCCTGTGGAAACAATGGCTGTTATTTGAGTATCTTTCTTTCTTATAATTATTTGTATGTTAAAAATCACATAAAGTATTACTTTCACACTTTCTTTAGATAATTAGTTTTGCTGTCAGTATGTTCCAATGACTCACAGTTTAAACTCTGATAATGACTCACACTAGGCAGGCCCTTTTCTCAGGTCATGAACATAGATACATACTTTATTTAATAACAAAGCTCAGCCACAGAGGGAAATAAAAGAAAACCCGACCTTGTCTATGAAGAGTTATCTTTCTTAGATATAATAAAAGATATCAAGCCTATATTAACTAGGAGCTTTTGAAAAGATTGCTTCAAATACTGTTTTGGTTAAGTTGAAAAATGGCCTGAAATTACACTTGAACTGTTATATTGCCAATAGCAATGAAGCAAGAGTGAAAAATAAATGTATGAGTTTCGTGTTAGTGAGAAACGTGTAAAGCTAAGGCCATGATGTGTCAAGGACAACATAAGTAATAAAAAGTGTGTTTGCCACGCAAGCTGTTAATTTCATTTTAACCTCTTGTTTTCAAAAACTACAAGCTTAAGTTTTACATATGAAGTCTGACAATTAAGTTCACAAACTTATCTTTAAAAAAGTCATACAGACCTCATTGCTGAATATCACTATGGTCATCTTCAAAGTACTCCCCTTGGGAAGCTGTGCACGGATGCCAGCATCTAGTCCACTCTTCAAAGCAATTTTGGAACTCTTTTTCTGCAATGACCAATATTACCCTTGATGTCCTGAATGTCATCAAAACGTCTTCCTTTCAATATTTCCTTTATTTTTGAGTAAAGAAAAAAGTCATTGGGGGCCAGATCAGGTGATTGGAGGGCAGGTGTTCCAATACAGTTATTGGTGTGCTGGCTACAAACGCCCTCACAGACAGTGCTGTGTGAGCTGGTGCCTTGCTGTGACACAGGAGCCATGAGTTGTTGGCAAAAAGTGTAGGTTGTCTTTTCTAACATTTTCATGCAGCCTTTTCAGCACTTCCAAATAGTAAACTTGGTTGACTATTTGTCCATTTGGTATAAACTCATAATGAACAATCCCTCTGATATCAAAAAAGTTTAGCAACATTGTTTTGACTCTTGGTTTGGACTGACAGAACGTTTTTGGTCATAGAGAAATAACTGACTTTTATTGTGCACTTTGATGCTTTGTTTCAGGGTTGTATTGGTACACCCATGTTTCATCACTAGTGATAACATGGCCCAAAACACTGTCTTGCCTCTCCAAATGGTTTTGGCAAACTTTGGCTCTCCTTTGCTTTTGTTCATTAGTGAGAGCCTTTGGGACCATTTTTGCCACACCTTTCTCATGCCATGAGTTTCAATTAAGATTTTCCTACCTGTTTGTTTATCAGTGTTTACTTGATCTGCTATGCTTCTCACAGTCAGCTGATGATTTTGATGCACAATTTGACAAATTTTTGCAATGTTTTCATCAGTTGTGTTCGTTACTGGCCACCCTGACCTCTCTTCATCAGTGACGCTTTCTCTCCCCTCAGAAAATTGTTTAATCCATTTGTACACTGCCGTTTTCTTCATGGCATTATCCCCATAAACTTGGACTAACATGTTCCTGATTTCACTTTCACTCTTGCCAAGTTCAACAGGAAATTTAATGTTTGTTTATTGCTCTAACTCAAGCTCCAACATTCTCTCGATGGCACACAAAAACATGCAACAACAATAACGAACACCACTCAGCAAGACACCGCCACACATAGACGTGAACACAGCTGAGAGATACAGAGTTACCAAGGTTAAGAAGGCTTGCTGTGTTTTTTGTACAGTGCTGCCAACGTACGTGCAGAGTGGCAAGTTTGCGAACTTAATTGTCAGACCTCGTACTTGTCTGTAATTCATAAGTTTTTCCTAATTCTTTTCCTGTACGAAAAGTCTTACACAAAGAAATGTGGTTTTAGTGATATCATGTGGTATAAAATGCCATTTTGGGCCAAAGTAATGTGTGGTTTTGGCAAAATACTTAGATGTACGTATGTAACAGACCCTTGCGAGGTAGTTTCCTGGGCTTAGCCTCCTGGCTCCCACTCAGTGGGAAAGCAGTGTGACCCCAACAGCGAACATTGCTGCCAAATTGATTGAAGTTCTCCAAGCTTTTGTATAATTGTGACCTCAGTTAGATCACCACCTGAAAAGCCCAGCTTCTCGTTTGTGCATCTCTAGATGCTTCCCATTTTTAAAGGCTCTGCTTAAGAACTGCCTCTTCCAGGAAGTCCTCCTGTCTTTGCCTGTTAATCAGTGAACACTGCCTCCTGGGAAGCCTGAAAGTACTGTTTCTCTCTCTCTCAGAGATATTAATTTTCCACAAGGGGATGTGGTATGGTTTAAGACAAGAGCACAGGGTCCTGTACTGAAGGCCTAAATTCATTTCTACCAGTTACCACCTGCCTGAGCTTGAGACCATGTGTAACTTCCCAGTCTTTTTCTATCGAATAAGAAATTACTATTTTTTTTAAAGTGTCGAAACACAAGTTATCCGTCACAAAGTCAGCACTCAAGAATAACAATGGCAGCCGCTACTGCTTAGGGCGTCCTTAGTGTTGATGGGAGCCTTGAATGAATGATTTTATTTAATCCTCACCTGGAGATTCTAAGTTAGGCTCTATGACTCTTACTTTTCACAGATAAGGTAACCAAGGGGTTTTCCTAAATTCATCAGGATTATCCATGTCTCTCAGGCTCCTCCACCAGGGCCTCTCACCACTACGACTCTGATTCTGGTGAAGGTATTTCTAGTTATTTAGGTACTCTGCAATTACTAACATGCATTGTATGTCCATTTCAAATCTTTAGGTAAATTTCTTATTAGGAGCAAGATGCATGTCTGCTTCATTTTTGTTTACTACAGGGCACCTGTGGTAGGCTGAAAAAGAGCCCCTCAGAAGACATGTGTCTTAATCTCCAGAATCTGGGAATGTTGCCTTTATTAAAAAAAAAAAAAAGAAAGAAAGAAAGAATGCTAGGTTCTCCCCAGGGCTGTAAGGAGGTGGATGGTCTCATCAACACTTCCGACTTTGGCCCATCACAGCTTATTTTGGACTTCTGAACTCCAGAATTGTGACAGAATAAATTTCCGTTAGCAAGTTTGTGTTAATTCATTACACTAGCTACAAGAAAGGAGGGCAGCACCTATCAAGAATATTTGTACGTGACGTAGGAGGCCTCTACGCCATCCCGGTGGTCTTTTCTGTCAGACATGGCAGGGAAGATCTTCTGTCCACCTGTGATGATCCCACTTAATAAAAGTGCAGGTTCCACACTCAGAAATATAGCTCTAATATAAATCTCTGAAGAAAAAAGCCATGGGAGTCAGGTACCTTCACATTCTTCTTCCTCCCACCTAGAACTGTTCCAACACACCTTCTACCTTCTCTGTGGGCGGTTTTGAGAGCTTCCTTTAGAAGGACAGTGTTGGCCATTTGCACAGACATCGGTGGTTCTTACTCTATCTACCTGAAAAGACACCAAAACTCCAAATTCCTGACATTTTTTAAGTGACAATATAGGAAAGCTTTACATTTTATTTAATTTTTAAAATGAACACACAGTTAAACTAATTGTTCTGTGTAAACGTCTGTGGATTCTAACACAGGCAGGTATGTGTGTAACCACCATAGTCAGGACCCAGAACAGTCCCAAGGGCTTCTGTGTGCTGCCTCTCTGCAGTCACAGCCTCCCCACAGTTACTGTATGTGACATAACAGAACAATTATGTATGTGTATTGGTCTCTGCCCCCAGTTCCTGGCACGGAACTCTTAAAACCCTTGTCATTTCCTAAGTGTAAGAACACTAGGAATGCCTTTTGTTCTGATATTTTGCTTTTGACCCTGGTTCCTGACACCAAGCTTTTAAATCCCCTGGAATTTTCCTAGGGGGTGAGAATGTCTTTTGCTCTAATAAGGTGACTCTGGGAAGGCTCCTGGATGGGGACTGTTCACCAAAAAGACCACGCCATGACTACAGCCTGAGAATTTTCTGAGAGGGCACAGTAGCTGAAAATGGAGCTAATAAATGATCATGCTCACATGATGAAGTTTTTGTAAAATCCCAGTAGGAGGAGTTTGGGGAGCTCCCACGTTGGTGAACACATGGAGGTGCTGGGAGAGCAGTATGCTCAGCGAGGGCACAGAAGCACCACGTCACTTTGCACGTACCTTGCCCCAGGCACCTCCTCCACCTGCATGTTTATCTGTATCCTTATCATCCTTCACAATAAACCAGTAACAAGTAAGTGAATTATTTTCCTGAGCTCTGTGAGCCATTCCAACAAATTAATTGAAATGGAAGAAGAGACCTAGGGAACTTCCTATGTCTAACCCATTGATCAGAAGCACAGGTAACAACCTGGACTTGCAATTGGCACCGGAAGTGTGTGGGGCAGGAGGTGAAAGTCATGTAGGACTGAGCCCCGAACTGCTGGGGCCCGATGCTATCTTTACATATATTATGTCATAATTGACTTAAATTGTAGGACACCCAGCCAGTATCTCAAATTACTTGATGGAGGATGTCCTTCTTCTGGTTTGGTGACCAGAAGTGTCAGAAGTGAACTTTTCTGAGTGCATATTAAAGAAAAACACACAGGAGGAGAAGTGGGGTTCCCTACACACCATATGACCCAACTATCCCACTGGTAGGTATTTATTCTTGAGAAATAAAAACTTATGTTCACACAAAAACCTTCTCATGAATGTTCATCATAGTTCTAACCATAATTTTTCAAACTAGAAACAATCCAAATATCCTTCAATGGTGAACTGATAAAAAAAAAAACAATAACTCTAGACCATCTGTATAATTGAAGAGTGCTCAGGAAATTAAAAGAAATAAACTATTGATACACACAACTTGGATGACTCCCAAAAGCGTTAAGCTAAGTGAAAGAAAGTCTCAAATTGCTGGCTTTAGAAGACTTCTAAGATTTGATCCCTGGGGAGAAGGCCTCCCTCCCAAATATAAAGGGTAATGTAAAGGGAGTTTGCCCAAGAAGCAAAGTCACCTGACACCTTTACAGTGGCTGTGAGTGGGCCACGTTAAGCTGATTCCTGCAGGGAACTGTATGACAGCCCCTGACTACAGAGGCCGCTGTGCCCTGCTTCTTCCCGCACATTAACCCCGTGAAGCCCAAGGACGTAGCCTCATCACAGGGGATTTGCTGCGTGGAGCTACAACACGAAGCTGGTACCACAGGAAACTTATAATCTGAGCCACCTGAACAACAGTCAACCCTCACATCTCTTCCTTTTTCCTTAAAGCTTTCCTGTCTCAGAAGGAGCAGATTCTGAGTTTATTTTTGACATTAAACATCTCATTTCAGTGGACTTGGAGCACTAGCTGCATAGAAAGAGTTTGTTAAATGACTCAAATTCCCTGAGATCCAAAGGAGATATTAGATAAAAGACTAGGAAAAGAGTAGGCATTTGAATTAGTTAGCAGGGAAAAACAGCCTGAGCCCCCGTGGATGGGGAATCCCATCCTTTAACTGATGCTTTGCAGATGAGGATAGAGGCCTGTGCTGTTTGCCATATGTTACTGGCTTTTGAGATGAGCCAAACCATTTCCTTTGTATAAGTTTTGAAGTGCTTCTTGAATCCATAGATTGGTGTCTTTCAAAATGTTGGAGACGAGGGAAGTCAAACTACGGGGGCAAAAAAAAGATCAGTGTTGCCAGGAGTCAGTGGGCAGGGAGAGATGAATAGGTGAAACACAGGAGATTTTTAGGTCAGTTACAACTATGCTGTGTGATACTACAATAGTGAACACATGTATAATGATACATTTGTCCAAACTCAGAATTTACAGTATCAAGTGAATCCAAATGTAAATTCTGGACTTTGGATGATTATGATGTGTTAATGTTCATTGGTTGTAAGGAATGTACCACTCTGATGAGGTATGTTGATAAGAAGTACCGTTATGCATGTATGGGGATGGAGGGCATATGAAAAATCTCTGTTTCTTGTCCTCAGTTTTGCTGTGAAGCCAAAAATAGTCTAAATAATGAAGTCTGTTTTTTTAAAAATGTCTTGGCTGTATTCTAATTCTGCCAAGTTGGAGTAGCCCCATTCCTCCCAGATTCTATCTGTTACAACAACAGCAACAAAAACATGGATGTAACACAACAACAACACAGGAAGGCTCTGACCAGTAGAGAAAAAAAGACAGGATGCTTGGAGGCCTTAGGAGTAGAGAAAAAACACAGTGGTGACTTCCCTGGGCATTTCTGTTGCCTCCATATGTCTTCGACAGGGCACTTTAACGCGTGCGCGTGCGCGCACACACACACACACACACACATTCACACAGACACACAGACACACACACAGACACACACACACACAGACACAGACACACACACACACACACACACACACACACACACACACACACACAATTCACACACACAGACACCCCCTGCCACAGACACAACTTGAAAATGTCCAAGAAAGTCTATCTTTCTTCTAGCCAGTGGACCAGGAAAGGTGTGGCTTAATAACAAAAATCTTTTGGACAATATCCTCCATACGTTAGCCAAATACTAATGGATAAAATTATACTAGCACAGTGGTTTCAGTGAGGCCAAGCAAGTGGGAAGTGGATCTCCTGGCCCACTTGTAGCCCTCACTCCACCCGCTCTTAGAGCCAGCGATGGGCCAGCACCCTGATTCCCTACTTGGGGGTTTCTATGGGAAGCACACGGTTGGTTTTCCATCACCTTTTGAGATGAAGCAGACAGTATTATGAATTCCCCACCAGGGTCCAGTACCGACTGAGCCTCCACTGCCTCCCCCCAATATCAACTGCAGTGAATTCCTGCATTTCAGGATTAATCAGTACCCTTCTGTACCTCATCACTGATGTAGGCAAAGTGGTTATTAGACTTTCATGTACATCCATCATCAAGGAGACTAAAAAAAAAGCAGTACCAAAAATGGCTAGTAGACAGTCCTGTGAAGAGTTGACACCAAATTTACAAAATCTCTTACAGAAAACAGAGGAGAAGGACAAACTTCCCAACTCACTGTATAGGCTAGCAGTTATTATCTTGATACAAAAACCATACAAAGACCATACCAAAAAATAAAAAAAAGAATAAAACTACTGACCAATATTTCTCATGAACATAGATGTAAAAATCCTTGACAAATGTTATTATTAGCAAATCACATTCAGCAGTGCATAAAATAATTATAAACCATGACAAAGTGGCATTTTATGAAAAGCTGGTTCAACATAAAAAATCAATCAATGTAATACATCATAGCAATAAGCTAAAGAAGAAAAATTATACAATCGTATCATTTGACATAGAAAGTATTTGATAAAATCCAATATTCATTAATGATAAAAACTCTCAGTAATCTAGGCATAGAGAGCACTTCATCAACTTGATAAAGAACATTTATAAAATACCTGCAGCCAACAGCACATGTAATGATAATAGAGTGAATGCTTTCTTTATAATGTTGGGAATATTATTCAACCTAATACTGAAAGTTGAAACCAAAATTAAAATACAATACTATTTATAATCATGCCAGGGAAAGTGAAAAATTTAGTAGTAAATCTGATGAAACATGTACAAGATTTGTATGCTGAAAACCACAAAACTAATGAAATCAAAGATCTAAACAGAGACATATCATATTCATGAATAGATTCAACATAGTAAGGATGTAAATTCTTCCCAAATTAATCTATATAGGCTAAATGTAATTGTTTTAAAATTTCAGTCAAAATTTGTAAAACTTGGTAAGTTCAACCTAAAATTTATATGGAAAGGCACCAATTTTAAAATAGCTAAAACAATCTTGAAAAAGAAAAAGGAAGTAGAATGAAACTGATTAAAGTTCTAATAAACAGAAGAAAAAGCCCCACACAAACATGCCCAATTGATTTTGACAAAGGTGCAAAGACATCCAAAGAGAGAATAATAATAATAGTATTTTCAACAAATGATGCTGGAAGAATTAGGTATCCAGAGGCAAAAACATGAACCTCAATTTGAACCTCACACTTTATACAAAATTTAACTCAAAAATGGATCCTGGATTTACATGTGGAGTATGAAACTATAAAACCTTTAGAGAAATACATAGGAGAAACCCTCTGGGATCTAACCTAGGGCTAGACAAATAGTTCTTAGACTTGACATCAAAAGCATGATTTATAAAATAAAAATGTGATAAATTGGATTTCATCAAAATTAAAATTTTTGCTCTGCAAAAATCCTACTGAAAATAAAAGATTGAAAGGCAAATGAAAGACTAGGAGAATATATTTTCAAAGCACATACCAGATCCAGAACTATAAAGAACTCTGAAAACTTGGCAGTAAAAAAGTCAAGCGATCCAATTAGAAAATGTACATACAGATGGAAAATAAGCTCATGCAATGGTATTCAGCATTATTGGCCATTAGAATAATGCAAATTAAGACCAGGATGAGAGATCACTACACCTATCAGAGTGATTAAAATAAAAAATAGTGACACCACCAAATGTTTGTGAAGATACAAAGAAACTCAATTACTCATACGTTGTTGGTGGGAATATAAAATGGTACAATTGTTTTGGAAAAGAGTTTGGAATTTCTTAGAAAGCTAACCAATGAACTACTACATAACTCACCAATTATGTTCTTAGGAATTCATTCCAGAGAAATGAAAACTTATGTTCACATAAAAAATCTATATGTTAATGTCCATAGCAGCTATATTTATAATAACCTAAAACTAGAAAAAAATCTCTGTTGCTCTTCAGTGGTGAATTACCATCTAGCTCTGGTATATCCACAGCATAGAATACTTCTCAGCAATAAAAAGAAATAAACTACTGATACACACAACTTGGATGAGTCTCCAGGGAATAATGCTGAATAAGATTATCCAATCCCAGAAGGTCACATATTATATGATTCTATACATGTAACATTCTTAAAATGATAAAATCTTAGAAGTGGAACACAGATTAGTAGTTTTGTCTGGGTCAGAAAAAGGCAGGTGAGAAAGGTGGGTGTGTCTATAAAAGGACAACAAGATCCTTGGATGATGAAACTATTCTTTACCGTATCAATGTGAATTTTCAGGTTTTGATATCGCACTACAGTTTTACAAAATCACCATTGGGGAAAACTGGGTTAAAAATACATAGGATCTCTGTGTATTATGACTTATAATTGTATGTACAGGTAACCCCCACATAACGTGGTTGTTAGTTTCCTTAAAAATGCTGTGTTATTACCAATCCATGTTATACAAAACAAAGAACTAGTACAAAAAAAAGGGAGTTAGGTTCCAAAAACTTAAAAAACATATATTATATTTTTATAAGAGAAATATCTTTATTAAAGCAATTTTCACCCAAAGTGTAACATATGAATATGTATTGAATAATGTTTTCTTCATCATCACTACTAAGCACCTTAACTGAGGGTGATTTCTTTTTGAAAAGGTATCTTCATCCTCTGAAATTTCTTCAGCATGATCTTGACTTCTATTCTGTGCTTTTTGCAAAAAGTCTGTTATTTTAGATCGCTTACTTTTAGCTGAAAGATTTTTATAAATTTCATTATATTAGCTAAGCACTTGTGAAGTTCTCAAACTTTGTGCTTCTTTCAGTAGAAGGATATTTATTTAGGAAATATAGCTGGAACTGTTTGGCTAAATCTAGGCCTTACTTCATGTTTTTTAGAGTAAAGTATTTAACTTTTTTGTTTTCACTTGTGCTATCCTCTCCTGAATTATCTTGGCATATTCCAGATGTCATTTCCACCAAATTGGATTCATCAATTTCTTCTTCCACCAATAATTCTTGGATAACTTCGACAGTCATATCATCAAAACCTTCCCTCCTAGAAACTTAGCAAGTTCTACTATTGCTCTTAAAAGCTCTTGTTATGTTCCATATTGTTTGGGGATTTCCCAAATTTTGAATGAGATAGTTTTTGCTTTTAATAGCTCTTACTATGCTTTTTGTTGTTCGGGTATTTCTCTAATTCTTAAACTATGTTAGAGTGAAACCGTGTTCTAGAATGTCATGTTGTACAAGGGTTTGCCCAATTCTCAAACCGTGTTAGAGCAAAACCGTGTTACAGAAATGCACGTTCTATGGGGGTTGCCTATATACATCTATAGTTATCTCAAAATATAAAGTTTAATTTAAAAAGTTATTGTAGAATTCTCAGTTAATAATTCTTTCTTTCTCTCCCCTTCTTTCATCTCCTTATGAGATTCTGATTAAACATATACTTCTCTTACACAAATGTCTCACCTTCTTTTCTATGTCAAATCTTTTTTGTCTTTACTGAACTTTGGAGAGTTCATTTACACTTACCTTCCAGCTCACTAACTCTTCTTTCAGCTGTGTCTAGTCTGTTCTTAAACCTGTCCATTCAATTTCAGGTATGTTTGTATTTTGTCACTGTTTCAGATGAAAAGGTAAATTCAGTCTCTATCACTACATCTCAACCAATAATGGAAGTTCACCACTTGATATTTTTCTAACAATTTTATATTATTTTATTAAACTATTGTATCCCTCTTTGTCACTTTCTTTTCTCTGCAGGTACCTTGAAGCTTGTGTTTTATTTCCTTGTTCATAATCAGCAAAGTTACTTTAAATTCTGGATCTGATCATTTCAATTCCTCAGGATTATCAAGTCCTTTGCTATTGATTGTTTTTGCTGGTTCTTACTTATGGAATTTCCTCTTGTGTCTTATTATTGTTATCATGAAGAGAATATTTGATATATAATTAATAGAAACAATTTGAGATTTAAAATTACATCCTTTTTCTCCAGAGAGGATTTGTATTTGCTCTTTGCCTGGAGATTGAGTCCATTATAAACCAAGTTGAAATCTTGTGATGATTGGACCTTGGCCGTGATTCCTACAGTCTGTTCCACTTCTTGTTCAGCTTAATCCTGGGAAATAACATTATAAAATCCTAGCTTGCTATGGGAAAGGCCTTCTATTACTCTTTATACTTTGTTTTCTGTCCTGTTTCCCTATAGGCTATAAAAACTACCAATTCATGCCTCCCATACTCTTTGGGATAAAGTTTCTGCAAAACTTTATCTTTCTATATTCTATTTTATTCATTCTTTTTTTTTTTTGTCCTGGTAATTTTTCTTTTCTCATATATTCAATGTTTCTAAGAAAAATTTTAAATATATCCTCATTTTTCAATTGATTTACAGGGAAGGATTAATGTGAATTGTCTGACATCCCATTATCTACTATAGAAAATCACAAATCAATTTTTTTTTAATTAGGAAAGGATGAATACTTTTATCAAGGCTCAAAAAGTTTTGATAATATTATTTCTAATTTGATTGACAACTTGAGTAATTATGCTAATTAGCTTACATTCTACAAACACCCATAAACATTATAAATTCAATTCTAATTGGAAATTATGCAGGCTATTTACTTGTGCCAAAAGATAACACACTGCTCATTAAAAATTCCTTTTAAATTATGCCAATGATATGTGAGGGATGCTTACTGATTTTTTAAAATAAATTAGTATATTAAAAATGAAAGAAATTGACTTAATGTTGCTACAACTAAAAGGATATTTTTAATTTACTGTGATAATTTTAAATTTACTGGCCATGTCATTTAGCATACCTATGAATACTGATGACATAAACACTTGAGGAACAAATCTCTTGGGTTTACATAAAGAAGGTTATGAGGAGAAGGCATCTAATTTGTTTCCAGCTTTTTGATTTTCCATTTAGTAAAAATAAGCAAGTACAAGGAAATTACGTTTTCTGTGTGTCTAGAGATCTTTCTGTGACCCATTCCAGTGGTTTCTAAACCGCTACCAAGCTCCTTCCTCTCCTAGTAAACCTCGTGTCTAGTCTGTTGGATTGCCATGGGTAGAGTCAGAGTTTTTCAATTTCCTGGACAATTGAAGGCAGATATCTGGGTCACATTAAACAAGTGATCTGTTCACTAAATAAAAGCAGACTTAGTTAGGTCTAAGTCTACATCTACAGGCCTCAAGTGCTGACCAAAGGACTACTTTCAAAGCTTGGTAAGTGAGACCAAATCCATTTGGAAATAATAATAATAAAAATAATAATCATACCATATATTTGGACCACAATTTAGAGTTTACAAAATGCTTCATATCCATTACATCATTTATTGTCAGAAGAGCTGGATGAGTTGGGTTGAAAGATGAAAGTGACACTGGCCATGTGCAGGGATAACTTGCTCTCTCTGCCTAGTCTTTCTCACTGTCTCTACTCTTTCTACTGGCCACATGGAAGGGTGACAAGATTTTTCTTTGATTTAGTTAAAATGGTAATTGAAGCAAAAGCCACTTGCCTTTAGAAAATGAATATATATAAATATAAATGAATATAAAGCAAATATAAAAATAAAACAATTTCTCTAAAATATTCCCCCTATGGATAATATATTTTTTCAATTTTTCCTATTTATTAATTTTCTCAGCTCATATTTTTTCACCAATTCATTATATGCCCCTTTTTATTCAGTGTCTTTTTATTTGAAATTCAGCATAACCAGATTATATTCAACATTTTGGAAAACAAACTTTTGAAAGTAAAAATAAGGTGAGGTTGACACTCAAGTTTAAAAGATGGATTACTCTAGAAATATAAATGGGCTTTAAATTTTAAAAAAGTATTTTGAAATTCTACATTTTTTTTGGAGTATTTTGATTTACAGAATAAGATAAACAACTTAGGTATTATATTTGAGCAACAGTAGGTCTGCCCACATAATTTCCAATGTAAATTATTTGATTTTTATCTTTCAGAGCCTCAGATGAGAGAACTGAACAGTTGCTATGTTTATTGTAATTTAATAGAGGCAGAATTACTTTCCCCAACAGATATTCCCTTAGCTTTATTTATAGATAAGAAAGGTCAGGTTGAATTAAATATACATTTTGTTGTTTAAATGAGATTTCCTTAAGATGGTGCCTGATAAAGAAATGGGACTTGCTGTTCCCGTAGATATAATAAATGAACCACAGTTTTCACAAGGCCGTATAGAACAGCATAAATGAGTATTTACCTGGACCAGCAAGGCTGACCCATTTAGTTGTATAAATGACTTTGATGTCTTACCATTGAGAGATCAAAAGAGTGCTAAACAAAGAAAGTAACTTCATATAAAGATAGCCACAGATAGCCACAAAATGTATTTTAATTTAACCAGCCTAATGGGCAATGCATTGGCTAAAGAATATCATATAGACAGTCTAATTCCATATGCCATTTTGCAACCTCTGAGCATCGCATTCTGCTTCTTAGAATCTTTGTTTTTTCCTTCACTAAGACACTTAACATACTTTCTGCCTAGCTGTGAAAATGTTCTCTTTTCATATTACTAAATGTGTTGCCTCTGCTTGAATCAGAAATAGCTGGTGACTGTGGTGGTGGGTTGGGGGGAGATCCTTCCTGTTCTCTGACAATATTTCATTCTCTTCCATTTCTTTTGCTTGAGCCTGAACCAAAGAGTAATGATAGAACATCAGAGTTGAACAAACCCTGAATAATAAAGCATGAAACATGAACTACTATTTTATACTTACTTGAATCAGATAGTGAAAAAAGTAATTCCCTTTGCAATTCTCTTTTAACCTTTCTCATAAGATAGAACAATTTTCAATGCACTGTAGAATTGTATGCCTGAAACCTATGTAATCCTTGCTAACAGATGTCACCCCAATAAGTCTAACAATAAAAATGAATTAAAAAAAAAGATAGAACAATTTTATTTGTGCTAGCCTATCCTCAACATCTCTCCAAAATTTGTCATTTCTATTTTTCATAAAGAGAAATTAGGTCTTATGCTCAGAGCCTTCATCAGACAAGAGAATCTAATTATAATTTATTGGCACTGCCTTTTAAAAAATATATTTTGTAGTTACCATGTATTTATGAGATATTATATTGGTTATGCATTTATAGAAGCAATTAAAATTTTACTCAAAATAGACTAAAGCAGAGTAAATCAAAATAAGAAAATTTTAAAGCAAATACTACAGGTGGAATGTAAATGAGAAAATTAAGGACAAAGAAATTAGATGACTTGCCAAGGTTTACCAGGAAGCTAATAGCAGACTCAGACTGAGAACCTGTTCACTTCCTCCCAGTCTGGTACGTGCTACAAAGTCACACGGCTTTCACCTGACTTAGGAGACTCAGCTGAGTTAGCTACTCCCATAGAAGTAGAAAATTTATAGAAAGATATGGCCAACATTTTCAGTGTTATAAGAAATACATAGGATTTAGGATTTAAAAAGAGGTTTTCATAAAAACACCAAGTCATGAAGGACATAATGTGATTTTCAAGATAATTAACAGTAAAATCCTGAAACTCATATTTGGGGATTTAGCAGTGTCACTGGCAGAACCCATTTAGCTAATTTGAAACAGACAATTCTGTTGGTTCTCAAGCTTGACTTAATGTGTCATTGACTACTTGAGGTTCTTTAAAAAATACCGATGCCTGGATGCTGCCCTAGCAATCCTGGTTTAATTAGTATAAGGTCAACTAGGCCTTTGGAAGTTTCAAAAGCCCACCAGGCGATCCCAGTATGCTGCCTCATGGGGCAACCACTTTTCACCACACACACAGGTAGCCTCTGGGCCTTGTCATGTGTAGGTAGACGACTGTCATCATGGTTCTCACCGGCTCACTTACTTCATTGTCCTTGAAGGGCAAACTCTCAGGGATTAATAGGGCTCAGTGACAGGGAAAGTAGGGCAGCAACACAACAGAGGTCGGACTGTGTGACTGTTGCCATACTGACAAGTGAGGATTACTTATTTGTGCCCAGCATTTAGTCCAGAAATACATATTTGCGTATTCGCAGAGTGCGTTTGTGTGTCTGTGTGTGTGGTCCTGAGGACCTTCTAACCTTGGCCCTGATGTGCTGTTGGTATGTGTTTGTGCTCCTAAGGGTCTCTGAGCCCATCCAAGAATGTCAGTATATTTTGTTTTTAGCCAACAAATGACTTTTAAAAGAGAAATTTTGTGATAAGAGTCTACTTCTCAGAAGCCCCACATCCCAAATTTATTTATTCTGAACTGTAAAGGTCATTTACTATAATCCAATAATTTTCAAACCTACCATAAATTAAAATCACCTGACAACTTGTGTCTATAACAGATATTTTTATTATAGAAAAATGAACATAATATAAATTTATTTACCATTTTAACATTTCTTAAGTATACTGTTCAGTAGAATTAAGTACATTTACATTATTGTGCAACTGTTACCACCATCAAACTTCAGAATTTTTTCATCTTCCTCAACTGAAACTCTGTACGCATTAAACACTAATCCCCTCTCTACCTCATGACTTTTTCCTCCCAGGCCCTGGGAGCTACCACTCTGTTTTCTTTCCCTACGAATTTGACTACCCTAGATACTTCATTTAAGTGGAATCGTACAATATTGCGTGTGTGTGTGTGTGGGGGGGGGCTTATTTCACTTCATGTAATAGCTTCAAAGTTCATCTATGTTGTATCATGTGTTAGAATGTTATTCTTTTTAAGGCTGAATAATATTTGTATGTATATACCACATTTTGTTTATCCATTCATCTGACTGTGTATATTTGGGTTTTTTTCCACTTTTTGGTCATTGTGAATAATGCTGCTGTGACTATTGGTATACACATATCTGTTTAAGTCCCTGCTTTCAGTTCTTTGGAGTTTATACCCAGAAGTAGAAATTCTAGATTCCATGGTAGTTTTGAGTTTAAGTTTTTGAGGAAATGCTATACTATTTTCTCTAGCAGTTACACCATTTTACATTTTCCCCAGCAATGCACAAGGGTTCTGATTGGTCCATATCCTCAACACTTGTTATTTCGCATTTATTTGTATGGTAGCTATCCTGATAAAAGTGAGAGGTTTTTCATTGTGGTTTTGATTTGCATTTCCTCAGTGATGACTGATATTGGATATCTTTTCAGGTGCTATTGGCCTTCTGTATCTTTTTTTTTATTTTTTTGCTTTTTGGTATGTGGGTAGTTCCCTGACTGGAATCGAACCTTCTGTATCTTCTTTAGAGAAATATATCAATAATATTTATTCAAGTCCATTGCCTGTTTTTCAGTTGGTTTATTTTTTGTTGTTGTTTTTGTTATTTTTTGTTTGAGTTGTAAGAATTCTTTACATATTCTCTATATTACCCCTTTATCAAATATATGCTTTGCAAATATTTTCTCCCATTTCATGTGTGCTAGATATTTTCACTGATCCATGGAAGAGCCTAGAGAACTGATGTTTTAGCTCCCCTGTCTTAGTATTTCTCTGCATCTTGTTGCATCTCCTCCCCTGTCTGCCCTATCCCAAAATCACTACTCTAAATTTCTTTATTATTCTTTTTGCTTTCTAAAAAATGTTTTGTCATATCTGTGTGTTTATATGTTGATATGAATGCATTTATAATATATTATAAAAATATCTTGATTAGTTTGACTATGCTTGTACTCTATAAAACATATCATTGTATGTATACTCATGTGTGAATTACTTTTCTCTTGATAATGTGTTTCTAAAGTTCATCCAAGTTGTATTGTATAATAGTTACTTATTAATTTCACTGATATATAATATTCCATTGTCTGAACATGTTCTTGTCTTATGGATGTTAGGGTTGTTTCTCTCCACTTTCCCACATTGCGGACTATGCCACCTGGAGCATCTCTGGTATAATTGATGAGACATAATGTATATGGATGCTCAACTTTGCATGACAATGCAAGCTGTTTTCCAAAGTAGCTGTACTGATTTATATCTTCATTTACAGTATTCCTGTTTCTCTACTCCCTGACCAGCATTTAATAACACAAGATACCTTTCTTCTTCTTTTTTTATTAAATTTATTGGAGTACCATTGGTTAATCAATCTATGAGATGTAAAATGTCTGTGATCTCATTTTGTATTTCCCTGATAATCATAAGGAATAGTATCTTCTTATTGGTTCGCTTGCCATCGAGTTATTTCTATGAAATTCTTGTTCATATATATTATCTTTATCATTTTGTGTTATATTTCTTCAACTTGTTTCTTTGTAATTTTTGTTGTTTTGTTTTTATTTTTGTTTTTTATATGGGTAAGTTCCCTGGCTGGGAATTGAACCCAGGGAACAGTGTTGACAGCACCGAAGCCTTAGCCACTACACCACCAGGGAACTCCCTTCTTTGTAATTTTTTTAGCGGAATTTATCAGTCTTTGTTTTTTGTCTAAGAAAATCTTCCCTTTCCTGAAGTCATTATTTTTCAAGTTTTACTTTTCATAGTTAAATCTTTAATCCATTCAGGTTTGATTTTGGTAGATACCATAAGGGAGAAATTAGAATATTTTCTATAGGAAGTAACCAACTGCCCCAGGGCTATTTACTAGACCACCCACAATGCTTGCAGTACCAAAAACTCACTTTGCATATGTGCATAGGTCTTTGTATAGCCCCCTTTTCTACTGCATTGTTCAGTTTGTTTATCCCTAAGTGGAACCACGCAGGCTAGCATTTCAAGTACAGTGCTCCAAATAAGAGATGATAGTTCATGATTGTCCTGCTCCTAATTTTGAAGGGTATGCTTTTAATTTGTCACCACTGCAACCACTCTTTACTAGTAGATATAGTAGGTAACTTTTATTGGATTAAGGAAATTTCCTTCTATTTCCATTTTAAGAGATTTTTAGATCATGAATTGATATTGAATTTTATCAAATACTTTCTCTGAATCCATTGAAATGTTTTCCACCTTTAATGTATAACTTTGCCAAAGTACCGTTTTTCTAATATTCCACTTTTAGATAAACCATAATGGTTTACATCACAAGCCAGGAGAGTCTATAGTGCAAGAAGAAAAATAATTGACAGATGCTTCTCTCTTTTAGATTTGTTCTTGGCCTAATCCTTTAAGTCTAGCATCAATAAATGTGACAAAAATGCATAGCCAGCAGAGGGCAGAATCTTCTGGCAGGTAGTGTGTGTGTGTGTGTGTGTGTGTGTGTGTGTACATACACATAGAGGGTCCCCAAAAATGTATACACATTTTAAGAAAGAAAAAATCTATTAAGATTGTAATACCCAATATGTGTCGATAACAAAAGATGAATACAAGTCATGCTTGACTTTTACAATTACAAGAGGTGCTCAAGTGGTTACCATCAGCGTCTGTCTAATACATAAATAACATTTCTTAAAATGTGTATTCATTTTTTTGGCACCCTGGTGTGTGTGTGTGTGTGTGTGTATATGTGTGTGTGTGTGTGTGTGTGTGTGTGTGTGTATATGTGTGTGTGTGTGTGTGTGTGTGTGTGTGTGTTACAGGCAAATTTATCTCTGTATTATTTTTCTTATTCAAAGACTCTGCTTCATTGCAAATCAAAGTGTTTTGTCATTGTGTCTCTTCATCACAGGCTACAATTGAAAACAAAATTGTTTGCTACTAAGACTAGAAAACAGAATTACAAATTGCAATAGTCTTTTCCTGGCAAAGCAAATAGATTGTACAAATTTCAAAAATGCATTAAACTTTAGTTAACAAATTATTCTTTTACAAAACTATAAAGCTTGAACTACACAATTTGAATAGAAGACAAAAATTCATTTATATTTTAATATTTTATGTCTTCAATATTTTATGTCTTTATGAAAGAATAAAGTTCACTCATAACTATGTATTTAGTTACTTTAGTATTTGGATGCATAGAATGCCCCAGAAATTTTATTAGGCATCTGGCATAAACACTATGTCGTTTTCTAATGAGAGTGAATCAAGCAGAATAAATGAGTTCAGGATACTATGTGTGAAGTTATTAATTTTGCTGACAGTGAATGGATTTCTGGAACTACAACACAAAGTAATGACTTCCCATTTTCATTTATAGTTATGGAAGACACAGTTTCTTTCAAATAACTCATTTTAATATTAAAGAAAACAAAGGCAAAAATACCCAAAAGCATATTTAAATGACATATTGATTTTGCTATTTTCATATGTTTGCACTGTACAAGGTAGGACAATTAATTTTGCAAACTCACCCCAGAAAAAGTGCTACATACCTCATTGCTGAATATCACTATGATCACCTTCGAAGTGCTCCCCTTGGGAAGCTGTGCATCCATGCTAGCACTTCATCCAGATTTCAAAGCAATTTTGGAACTCTTTTTTCTGGAATGGCCATCAGAGCTGTCCTCACACCCCAAATCTGACAATTAAGTTCACAAAGTTGCCACTGTGTGCTTACGTTGGCAGTACTGTACAAACAATTCTGTAAGGTATCATAACCTTACCCAGGTTACTTGAGAAAAGCTTGTGTGATAACAGCTCTGATGGCCATTGCAAAAAAAGAGTTCCAGTGCTTTGAAGGGTGGATTAGATGCTGGGCGTTGGTGCACAGCTTCCCAAGGGAAATACATTGAAGGTGACTGTAGTGATATTCAGCAATGAGGTATGTAGCACTTTTTCTGGGTTTGTCTGTAAAATTAATCATTTGACCTCATATATGTATGTAAATATCTTTTGAAAATATTGCCATAATCAAGATAATAAATATATTCTTCATCCCCCCAAATTCCTTGTGCCCTTTGTAATCCCTTTCTCTAACACTCCCCCCTGCCCCTCCCACGACACTGTTTGGCTTTTCCTCCTCAGCATAATGATTTTGAGATTCCTCCATTTGTTGCATTATTAAAAGTTCATTACTCCGTGCTATTGAATAATATTTTATTGTATGGCTATGCCACAACCTGGTTATCCATTCATCTGCTGATGAGCATCTCGGTTGGTTCTAGTGTTTGGCTATTACAAGTAAACATGCTATGAAAATTCTTGTAAAAGTTTCTAAGTTTCATTTCTCTTGGGTAAACACCTAGGAGTGGAATGCCTGGATCACATGATAGGCATATTTGCAACCGTTTTAATAAACTAGCAAACTTTTTTTCCAAAATAAATGTATCATCTTACATTCTTAGCAACTTTGTCTGAGAGTTCTACTTCCTCAAAATCCTCACCCATATTTATTTACTTTAGCCATTCTAATACAGTTTTAGTGTGTCTAATTGTGGTTTTCATTTGATTTTATTTGATGACCAATGCTTTTTAGCATCTTTTCTTGTGTTCATGTACAACCTGTATATTTTCATTGTTGAAGTATCTCTTCAAATATTTTGCCCATGTTTTTTATTGGGCTATTTGCTTTTGCATTATAAAATTTTAGAGTTCTTTATATATTGGACATAAATCTTTTATTACATGTATAGTTTGCAAATGATTTCTCCATCTATGTCTTACTTTTTCATTACCTTTGCAGTATTTGTTTTTGAGGGGTACAATTATTAAATTTGGTGAATTCCAATTTACCAATTTACTCTTTAGTGTTGCATGCTTCTGATGTTGTATCTATGAAATTTTTATTAAACCTTTTATTCCAGAAATTTTATGATTTTGGTTTAAATTTGTGTTAATTTTTGTAAATGGTGTAAGGTATGTTGAAAGGTTTTTGTTTTGTTTTGTTTTTTTTGAGGTTGTCCACTTGTTGAAAACATTATCATTTCTCCATTCAGTTGCATTATCACCTTTGTCAAAAATCAGCTGTCAGTTCACCACCTAATGTGACTTCTCTTTCCATCACCTTACATCAAGGTGACAATGCACTGTAGAACTGTATGCCTGAAACCTATGTAATCCTTGCTAACAGATGTCACCCCAATAAAAAAAAAATCAGCTGTCAGGATGTGTGTAGATCTATTCTGGGCTGGCTCTCTATTCTGTTTCCTTGATCTAGTTGTCTATCTTAATAGCAGTACCATATGGTCTTAGTTACCATAGGGTATTAAGGTATACAAATTATCAAATAAAGATAATTTTACTTCTTCCCTTCCCTCCCCCCTCCCTTCCTCTCCCTCCCCCTTCTCCTCCTCCTTTCCCCTTCC